>JBAMJV010005057.1:0-51012 GCA_037951105.1 Echinarachnius parma | reverse complement strand
TGACAAAAAACAATTAAAATAAACATAGGGATATAAATCTGTGTAAATACATAAGGGTGTGCCCCCCCCCCCCCCATGAATTGCACCCCCCCCCCCCCCCCAAATCAGTCTGACAACGCTACCCCACTGTGTCCGCATATTGATTCTCTATATTTAGGATAGTTAGGGATGTATAGCGAATTGGCAGTGAAATTTGGGGAATTCCAAAAATTGTCAGAATTGCATCATTCATTTTACGTCTATTTTCTTGAGTATTGGCATTCTTTTCAAACTACACTTCAAGATTGATTGATCTCAATTCATAATTTCATAGCGCAGTCCCAATCGTTCTATAGAACTCAATGCACGCTGTTAATTTATATCCTTCAGGCACCATAATGTACAACTACTTTTTACAAAATAGCTATTTTACTTGTAACAATATTGAGCTGAGTGAATAAACTATACAATATAATCCAGTTTGCTTCAATGCATTTTTGGCAACATACATGTACTACCAGCAACTTTTTCATTTGTGATAATAATTCTTTTTTTTTGTAAGTCAAATGGAGCCAAAAAAAAATGAAGAGATAATTATTTTTGTTGCCATTTGGCTCTTGTGGTGTGGGTACTTGGTATGGTAATTAATCTTTATGATGGAATGGCAAAACATAAAATGTAATGAGCCAGATCATAAAATTGGGTCACCACTATCTTCTTTTAATCAAAACAATATTGTACTTCTCTCCTATGTGTACAATACATTGGGGGCGACTTTTGGACAATAGGTGATTTTAGATAAAAGTTTGTTCCATAAAATTCTTTCAAGTGAAAAAAACAAATTTGTGTACAGGTTCTTGAACCATGATATCTGAAGTTTGCAATATGCGAAATTGATTGTAAAAATGTGTATACACAAGAGCATTGAAATATAATATATTTTGTATTGTTCAGCCAGGGTGGAAATTCGGCAAACATATATTTTACTCAAAACTCACCCCAAGTTGCTGCCCAAACTACCAAGAGCAGAGACAGTATACTGCTGATCTGAGAGAAGCATACATGTAAGAGTAGAGGAGACATATTGTTGATTGAAAAAGAAAAGGGCGCTACTAAAGTTTGTTATTTTAACTTCCTAGATAATCATGATCAAAGTTGTAGAAACCCAATTATAGCTCCCCTTTTTTCTGATATTTCAGAATTAGAAATAGCTTATCTAATACCCTGTCTTAACAGGCCCAAAAAGTCAGGGTGACATCTGGACGTTGTCCGGCTGAGAACGTACACCTGTCCTGTTAAGACGGTTCAATCGGGGTAACATCAGGCCTATATCCAGTTGAATTTCAACCAAGTCGAGCCAGGTTGAAGTCGTGGTAACTTCAGGACGTCACCCTGACAAAAGACATGTTAAAGGACCTACAGAATACAACGTACTTTGACACTTATTCCATAGTTAATGACTTGAAACATAGGTTTGCCGAAAAAAAATCCATGAAAATAAACACAGTAGTGATTTAAGACTAGTTTTCCGATGCCAAATCTCACGTAGCAGCCATTTTACGCCCCACCCACATTTAGGGTCCGGAATCGGCAAGCGTGATCGACATGTGATTGACAATTGATTGGCTTACGTCATGACGCGTCATCTACAGACTTCATTAGTCCGTTCTTTAGATGACGTCACATTTTGGCGATTTAAAAGGGGCGTTCCCAGTACAATTAGATATTTACTAATTACCCCAAAATTGATTGATTTCATGAGAAATTACTGCCAAATTCTTTTTCTTCGGGAAAAATTACATATAGAGAGCCGAATTGTGAAAATTAGGCCATCTAGACGCTATAGTTCCTTTAAGACAAGGTACTGTGGTTACCCTGGTAGATGATGTCAGTCGGGTATGCGCAAAATAGTGCAGCGATTGTCTTGGTAGTCTAACCCTGGTAAGGTTTGTGCGGATGAGCGAACGAAGCGTATTAAGACAGTGTCCAAAAATTCACCCTGTGTTTTGCTGTAAGATCACCAACTGTTTTCTACCCTGATGTGGTCAGAGTAACATCGAGGTAAGGTCCATTAAGATGGGGCTATATACAAATTTGACATCACATAGAGAAGGTTCCGACCTACCAGATCGTATGCAGAACTCAATTTAGCACCAAACCAACTTAACTCTATACTCGTACTGACCCAACGTGACAAAGTCACCAACATGACAAAGTCACCAATGATTATAGAACTCATAAATTAATGGAAACTTTTCTTTTTTTTCTGTTGAACAGTAAGTACAAGGAGATGCTTAACCTGTGGTGGCAGGGTGTTCCCTCAAGTATCAGAGGGCATGTGTGAACCATTTCTAATATCCACAGGTGCTGTGCTGAAAAGATACTGACATAACAGGACTTGTAGCCTGTATGATAAGCGTAACATTCTAAGCAATGAAATCACAATTGATATTAAATGGAACTGATGTATTGACATTTTTTTTTGTTTTGGTTAAATAGTAAGAAGCACAAGAAGACGCAAGACATGGGATGGCAGGGTGTTCCCCCAAGTATCAGAGGGCGCGTGTGAACCATTTCTAATATCTACAGGCGCTCAACATATAATGACATAGCAGAATGTGTAGCATGTATGATAATTATATAACATTTTTAAACAATAAAATCACAATTAATATTTAATAGAACTGATGTATTGAAACTTTTCTCTTTTCTGTTGAACAGTAAGAAGCACAAGAAGACGAGAGACCTGTGGTGGCAGGGTGTTCCCCCAAGTATCAGAGGGCGTGTGTGGATGCTGGCCATCAAGAATGAACTCAACATCACACATGGTATGCTTATACTGCCAAAAGACTGGCTTACTTTTAATTTGACTCTTTTTTATAACAAGTTACCTCTTTAATTGAATTGAATCATGATAATATTATGTCATGCCAGGTTTTCAAAAAATAATTCACAGTTTAAATAAAAAACAATCATTGCTACTTTAGAAATAATGATATTTAGTTTATTGCTTCCTAGATCTGTGAAAAAAAATACATGGGGGGCTCAGGGCGAATTCGCCCCCCCCCCCCCCCCCCCCCCAAAATTGCAAAAAAGAGCCCCTGAAAATTTGCATAGAATAAAATGTAAATCAAATTTTGGAGTGTTATTTCATGCAGGCAAGCTTGAAAAGTAGATTCTTATAAATAATGATGTTGGTGTTATATGATTGAAGTCTCAAATATCTCTTACAGAAAAATCTTATAAAGTTATGGATCACTTTTAGACTATCTTGTGAAATTGTTCTGGGGCATGTATGTATTGTATTTTATGTATTTTTCTCTCATTTTCTTTGCCAGAACTGTTTGAGATCTTCCTCATCCGAGCCAAAGATAGAATAAGGATGTGCAGTGAGTCTGAATCAGAGGGTATTGGCCTTGAAGAAAGTGAGTTATCATGTTTGTCTCCTTCCTAAGAATATTAGTAATAGTTCTGTTTAGTTTTGATTTAGCACTTCTTTTGAAACAGTTTCTTCTTTTTCCCCCTGTAATTACATGACTGTGTAGGCTACATGTGGGTTGGAAATTCACATTTCCCCTTTGATTCCCCATTTGGGGCAAGTTACATCATTCAATACTTGCAGGTTTTGGTAGCCCAAACAGGATTTGGTTCTCCCAAAACAGAAAAGCAGTTCTAAAGGCTTTTATGTTTGGTTGCCTAGTTGGGCAAGTAAAATTTGTCATGAATTAAATGTTGGTGGCATGAAATTTGTTTGCGTTTCCGCGCGTTTCCGCGGATTTCCGCTTTTTCTCCAATCAAAAAAAAAAAAAAAGTATTATTATTATTATTATTGTTTTTCTTCAAATAATCCTCTCTGCTTGCTGGTTATGATAAAAAAATGTTTACCCAGAGCCTGTTTTTAGTATGTGTTATGCTAAATGGAATCCTCTTACTCCAGATTCTTATTAATAGGGTTAAAAATCTCAGCACAGAATGCACCAGATTGCACGATTCTGAACCCCAAAATTGAAAAATCTCCCTACCGTGGGAGGGGGGACACCCCCCCTCCCACACCCTCCCCCCACTCGGTCGCTTCGCTCCCTCGCAGTAGTTCTCAAAAGTTTTTCAGTGTTTTTTTATGAATAGTACTTTTCATGTCTGAAAGCTCATTAGCCCCATGATGGCCAGTAGTTCTGATTTTCAAACTCTGAATGCATCATTTAGAACAACACACCCAATGATCCTTTATCATAAGAAAATGAAGACAATCTTCCTGACAAAACATTACATCTCATGATAGCATTCCCTGATCGTCAGGAAATAAGTTGCTCTTGCCAATGATACAAATTATGTACATAGTTAGGTAACATAATGCATCTGATGATAGGGTAGGAAATATATGGGTGCTAAGGGCGATTTTGCCCCCTAATTTTCAAAATAGCCCCCTGAAATCAGTAGGCAGTAGGTAGCCCCTAAAATTACCATCTGGTATTAAGTGAAAAATTTCTGGATATCAATCAGATTGGAAAAGTACCCCCCTCAAATTAAAATTTAATTCCTGCATTGGAGTCATTGTTACACAGACACATACATTAGAATAGAATACTGTGTTGAATTTGTTTCATTTATTATCAATAAGATAAAAAGTATGTCATATCCTTTGCGTCATTGTGTTGACTTTATATTTAAATCATTCAAGCACTATCAAAATGGTTATTAAAATGCCCAGTTTGAGTTATATGACTCTGAAATGCTGGATTGCATCCTGTCCGTGTTTCCTTCCTCGATTTAAACTTTATTGAAAAACTAAAATACAACTTTTCTTTGGATTCTCATCTGCATGTCATGTCCTTTGTTTTAACCCCTCCCATAACATAGAGATTACAATTAATCGTAAGACTAATCAATGTATTGTACAATCATGAATTACTGTTATGATTGTATGATTAATTGATTGATAACTAGATCAATTGAATGATCAATTTATCAATTGAATAGTCCTGCAATTGATTGTAAATCTTGATGTTACGGGAGGTGTTGAAACAAGTCATACCATGTAGATACCATACAAAACTAAAAATTGAGTCACAGAAGATTATTCATATTCATTTCCTTCCCTTTTCATGCTGCTAGGAGGAAGGAGTATGGTTTTGATCAAACTACATTGTACATGTACATTGTAGATGTAGCAAGGGCTTATTACTGAGCTGGTTTACATAATTACTATTATGCAGCTCATCATTTAATGCCGGCAATATGAAAACCGTTATAATGCCTATTGGAGTTGAGTTAAAATGGGATATTATGCTTTATAGTGTAACATCCTGTCTAACTTCCTTCCGTAGTTCAACTTACTACGTACAATAAGGGAAAAATATTGTGGATGTGAATGTGATAAAAAGTTCTACGATCACTCCCAGAATTATAAAGACATCCTTTCAAATGAAGATTCAATAGACCCAATTCACAAAATAATTTAATTTGATGTGTGTCCCCAATACCAGGTGATTTTGATTCAAACTATTCAATGAATTTGTTTGTAATAAGAGCAAATTTGTTGTCATGTCACATAAACATCGGGCAAGCTTTATTTGCCAGGAACAATTAAGTAAATATGTGATGTCAAAATGAAACTAAGGAAATGGAGAATCCTGGAAGGGACTAGCAGAGCTGCCAACTATTCCATTTTTGCCGTAATTACGTCTTTTTATAAAATGTAATTATTGCAGTAATTAGTCAAATTATGTTTTCTTACTTACCTTTGAACGTTTTAAAACATTCAAACACTGTAATATGCACAATATGAGCACCAGCACTGACCCTGTTCAAATATATACGATCTTCAAATTGATTGTCTAATTTTGTGTGCGAACTTCAGTAAGTAGTAAGCTATGTGCGATTTTTGTGCTTTTTTAGTATTTAAAGGAGGGGTTCGGACAATTTTCAGCATTTACCAATCAAAGAAACAATATTTTTTCAACATATTGCCTTTGTCCCGACGAAGAAAGACCAACTGGATCATTCACAATCACTTTTGGACTAAATAAGGTAACAGTTCTTGATCGAATCTGCCGCCAGTGGGATCTATCCCAGCATGCAATATTCGTGACGTCGATGCCTCACTTTGCTGCCAATACAAAGCAAAGTGAGGCTGGCGAGTCACGCGATCACGTGATGAAAATCGCAAGCGTACAGAAAAAAGACAATGAATATCAAAAATTGCAGACACAAAACAATAGAGTATAAATCATCCTGATGGGATATTTTTTTAATAAAAATATATTACCAATGAGTAATTTGTTTAGATTCTGGTACATTTATTTTGAAATCGTCCGAACCATTATTCCTTTAAGGTTAATTTGTTATGGTAATTCATCAAACTCTGCTTTTTCCCCGAAAATTCTGTTTTTGGGGGTCATTTCATTCTGATGATTTTTTTTTTACATCTTTACTTCGATACTCGATAACATCCTGCCTTTATTTCTTTCGTCACCCAGTTCATGCGGCCAGTAGGGAGAACAGCGTGGATGTGATCAAGCTGGACGTAGCAAGGACGTTCCCGCAGCTGTGTATATTTCAGAAGGTAAGACTAGAAGCCCTTTAAACAGAGAGTTGCGACAATTTATGTGGTCCAATAATGGATACAACTTGGCAAACGGAATTAAAACCATGGCATACTCAAAGAAGTCCAGTCACAGTTTTGTGCGTTGATAATTGCAGCATGTATGTGTACCACAAACAAGCAACAAATTAAATCACCTGTTGCTATTTTGTATCCATTTGTTGGACAATAGGTGTCACAACTCTCTGTAAAAAGGGACTGCAGGTATATTTTTTTAAAAAATACTTTTTTTTTGTTAACCCTGTCGTATGAAAAATGACTCGCTCTGGGTTTGAACCTTACAGTATGTGAACATACTGTAAGGTTTTACCATGGGAGGAATGATGCTCACTTCAGCATGCATGTTATTGAGCGTTTTTCACAAACAAATACATGTGCTGGTATTTAATTTTGTGAGCGCTGCCAGACTATCAAATTGCAAACAAGAAGGAAATCTCCACCGACATGTGTTCCCTTCTGTTTTTGTTTTCACTGCTATGTCACACATGCACTGTGCATCAAGTAAAGGAAGAAGACAAAATAGCATACAAAAAAGGTTGTTATGGAAATAATTATGTAAATTTGTAACTCAATCTCTGCCTTACTTTTTGGTGAGGCCTGAAGATGTGTGTGACCTTTCACTGGTGAAAGGTAGTGTGTGGAGTACCAGTAAAATAATTCCATGCATTCACACACAGGGCATAATGCCTTCAAACTATTATTCATTGGTATCAGTATTTAAAAAAATGAATTATGTGACAATGATATTGTTAGGAATATGAGAACATCGTTGGTGTAATCAAAACTAGACAGTGAAACAAAACACCTTGATGACAGAGTATGATCGCGCGAATATGCATATATTTTTTAGGACAGTATTACATGTATGTATTCACATTTTTTAGTTGGAAGACCAACATTAACATTTTAGTAGGAAAACTTGGAAAATCCATGAATACCACAAAATAAGACAAAATAACCTTAATACCATTTGTTATAATTTTATTTTTAGACTTGTGAGCTTGATACTTAATAACAAATTTCAAGGATAGATGGCAAACAAAGTTTCTTCTTTTTTCTTCTCATTATTTTTTTGTTTCTGGTTAATTAATTTCTTTGAGAGCTTTAACAAAAATATGTTTGTCTTTTTTTCTTCATGGCTTCTGGTTAATTAATTTCTTTGAGAGCTTTAACAAAAATATGTTTGTCTTTTTTTCTTCATGGTATGGAGATCGAAACTAAGGTCTACATGTATACAGCTCGTCTGACATTTTTATTGTGCGTGTCAATTTGTTAAATGGTGATTACATTTCAGTGGTTGATTATGACATTTTTAAAGAGACCTTTGTGAGCAATATACTTTCCCTAGGTATTATTAAACTATCGTCTATAAATCAAGTGGTTTTAAAAGCACTTGGTGACTTCCTTGTCATGTGCAAAAGCATCACTTGTATGGGCGAATTTATTAGTTTGATATATGTTTGCAAACAGGATAGTTTTGTTGAAGGTACTACATGTATGAGCAAAAATTAAAACATAGAAAATAAAAAAAGATTACATCATACAGTGGAGTATTATAGTACATACATGTATATTTTTATATAAAATCTGAGATATTGTCATATCTTGGTAATTATTGGCAAAACATTTGTGTCATTAAAAATAATAATAATAATAGTGGATACTTGTACAGCGCGCGTTCCGTCTTTCGACGCTCACAGTGTTAGAAAAAAACAAAAATAAACAAACAAACATCAACACTTAATTATCAAATAAATGTGTTTTCAAAAAAAAATTGAAAGTCTCTAAGGATGGTGATTGACGAATAATAGACATATATATAATTATATACACATGTACGACTACCAATGCAGGAATTAATTTTTAATTTTAGGGGGCTACTTATTCAATCTGATGGATACCACAAAATATTTCACATAATACTCTAAGATGGTAATTTTAGGGGCTACCTACTGGTTTCAGGGGGCTATTTTGAAAATAAGGGGGCAAAATCACCCTCAGCCCCTGTATATTTCCTACCCTGACAACTACCAATATTTCACCTATGAAATGAACAGTTTACAGTTGTCCTCTGACAATTTTAATACCTTGTGCCTTTAATATTGTTTTTGTTTTCACCTCACAGGGAGGTCCTTACTTCGATCTGCTTCACAGTGTGCTGGGTGCCTACGCATGCTACAGACCCGACGTGGGATATGTAAGTACAGATTAAATCGAGACTCTCCCTTCAGCTTTGCTTTCAGGAGACTTAAAGGGTACCATCACCCAAAAATAATATTCTTATGAATAAAAGGTAACATCTTTAGTAGTCCATTCCATCAACAAGTTCAGAAAAATATGTTTCGAGAAAAAAAATATTAATTGGAAAACGCATCACCGTTCTAAAGCATGTGTTCATGGGTCTGCATGTACGAAGACTACCTTTGTCCAGAGCGAACGATTCTTCCGGGATTCTATTGTCTCCAAACGTACGCTCAGTATCTATATCACAAAACGGTACCAAAACATATAATTATGTGTTGTTCTGTGCCCGGTGGTCCCCTTTAACAGGACACATCAGATAGACTCCCACCATAGACTTGTGTGATAGATATGTGTTCTAGATCTTAACTCAGTGGTGGTCAACACAAGAGTGTATATTATGGCCAAAATAAATTTCTAGTGGCCATCGGCTCCTGGGCTAAGGGCAAGCCCTGGTCTCAACCCTCCCAGTATCATGCCATTTACATTTTATTTGAGTTAAATTCAGTTTATTTAAAAACAATATATGCAGTATTTCCAAAATGGCATAGATAATGTACTTATATAACAGATAGAACCTATAACTTAAAGCAAATGTTTGGTTTGATGTGTAAGGGGTTCCTTGATTCGGATGAATAGTAAGAAGGATTCTGCATATCCATAGTCATGTGATAGTTGAATTTTCAAGTCTTTGTCATTTCCTCGTTACTGTCATTTCTGTAACTCATTGTTAATGAGAAGGGAAAAAAAGCTGTGTCATTCAAGTTTAAGTTCAAGTCAATGTTTTATTGTCCTTTTTGGATATTTCCCCTCGACTTAATGTCAGTGTGAGAGCTATTGATCCACTTTTCAAGTTATATTATTCATCAAGTCAAAGTGGAATAGTGAATAAATTGGAAAGACCACAGAAAAACCACCCACCTGCTTGAAGGGTAGCCATCTGGAAGAAACCGGTTGTTAATCTGAAAACATCACACTTTCACAGTCATGCAAGTCTTTCCAGTTTATAACTCAACTTAACTATTGTTGGATAGCATATTTAATTACATGTTTCCCATTCTGTGTTTTTGTGTTGTTTTACTATTTTGGGATTGGATAATTAATTTCATGAGTCTTGTTCTGTGTGTGCATATTGTTTTAGGTGCAAGGGATGTCGTTCATCGCAGCTGTGTTTCTACTCTACCTGGACGTAGCAGATGCCTTCATCTGCTTCGCCAACCTACTCAACAAGTCTTGCCAGCTAGCCTTCTTCAGACTAGACCAGCCTGTTGTGAGTAGTCCTCTTAGCCCAATCCGTATCTGGTCTTGCACAGACTATATCTCCATACAAGGACAAATATGCATTGGTGCTCCAAGTTATAAGCTACCTTGCCTAAAGTGTCTAAAAGGTGTCCTCCATAAAAGATAATTGCATACATTATCATTATCAATGTAAAATGAGATAATTTGCTCAAACTGTGCGCATATTTCAAAGAGCTGGAAAACTCTCTGATCTATTTTTTTCCTTGTGCAAAGATAGTATTCTTGCAAACTTTACCAAGTTTAATATTCCTGCAACATTTATACATTTATTTCTCCTCGTGTTGTGTTTTGCAGATGCAATCCAGAGTATTTCCAGGATAACTTGCTCAGACTGCACACACACACTTTGACAAGCTAGGGATATCTCCAAATCAGTAAAAAGTAAAAAATATGATGAAGATGATGATATTCATACAAGCTTCATAAAAAACCAAATTCTTGCAACATTAATGCATATATTTCTCCGGATCTTGTGTCTTGCAGATGCAATCGTACTTCGCATCATTTGAGGAGTATTTCCAGGATAACTTGCCCAGACTTTTCGCACACTTTGAGGAGCTCGGGATCTCACCTGATCTCTTCATCATAGACTGGTAAGTCTAATGCACGTATAATATAGTCAAACCTGTGTATAGTTACCACCTATTAAAGGGAAACAAGAACAGTGACCACTGTAGACAGGTCATCTCTATCTAGACAGGTTCCATAACATTGTACTTCTTTGCAGAGGTTCATACATGGTAGCTGGCTTAGGCAGAGTGGCTGCTATCTATAGACATGTGGCTGCTGAAACAGGTTCAACTTTCTTTTTCAATCTCTAGCAGAAAGTATATGTGACCGGCTATAGCAAAACCCAGCACTTGTCGGTAATTCATGTTTTGAAGAAATGGGCATTTTAAGTTCACACAATGTGTGTAAAAGACCTATAATTGTAAACCTGAAACGATCATATCTTCGCCAATTATTGACCAATTAGTTAGAACACATGATCAAATGAAAGCTTGTGATGAGGCCTTTGTAATGGTATGAAAATCTACATTTTGATTTTTACCGACAAGTGCCATGTTTTGCTATAGCCGGTCACATATCACTTTGTTGTGAGGCAATAGGTACAGTTCAAACCTGCACAATTATCTTGTGTAACATCTCCATCTACCCAGGAGTATACCAGCCATGACCTACCATATCAAGATGCATCTGGCATATAAACACCCTTTGACTTCTACAGTCAAAGGGTTGTCAACATATGGAACAAACTCCCACAAAGTGTAGTCCAAGCCCCCTCACTCCTAAGAAACAGCTATCCAACTTGGGTTTTTAAAATGGGCTCAAAAGGGCCCCCTAAACCCTGTCACGCTAAACTGTCTACTCTCACGATGAAGATGGTGAGGTGTGGCCTTCAAGGTATGTCAAGGTATGTCAAACTAGAGAGCAGCGATGTGAATTCAATTTCTTCTTGTAAAAAGGACATCTGTGAGGTTTCTCAGTCAAATATCTGATGATAAAGCAGACTATAGTGCTACTATTAAACAGCTATACAAGTTTGGTGCATTTGCACTGACATGAGTTTCTGCCATTCTCTCTTGTTTCCATAATTTTGGGGAGGTCATCTCTTCTTCTCTAGTTGATCTCTGTATCTTACTTGTTAGCATCCTCTAGATCTTTTACAATGTGTAGGATTGAAGAAAAAAAAGAAGACATTTATGTTTTACAAATTTGTAATTTATTTCTCCGACATTGACTTCTGAAACATAGATGACATTCCCTGAGGCCTGATTTTCTCACAGTGAGTTAATATTAACCTCGGCTTAAATTATATATGATAGTGATAATCTAGTAAGGAACAGATTATCCCATTGCCTACGGGAACCTGGTGGACCTTTATGATAGTGATAATTGTGATGAGTTATTTAATATGCACAGATATAAAATCTGTATATTTACCTAAGATGTAAATTACCAATCAATTGTTTTCCTACCAGGATGTACACCCTGTACAGCAAGTCCCTTCCCCTAGACGTGGCCTGCAGAGTTTGGGATGTCTTCTTCCGGGACGGGGAGGAGATGCTCTTCAGGACTGCCCTGGGTAAGTCTCTTAACCCATTTAGGACTGGTCCAGAAAATACTTGGGCTAAGGTCTATGGAGAATACATGTTATAGCAATATCAGTCCGTCCTGAACGGGTTAACTCATTGCCTGCGGGAACCCGGAGGGCCCTGTATTAACTCACTAGGAATTGCACAATCTAGTCTAGGGAACAGGTTAACCCATTGCCTGCGGGAACCCGGTGGGCCCTGTATTAACTTTATGGGATTGCAACATCTAGTAGGGAACAGGTTAACCCATTGCCTACATGAACCTGGTGGGCTCCGTATTAACTCTGTGGGAATTGCAACATCTAGTAGTGAACAGGTTAACCCATTGCCTAATGGAACCTGATGGGCCCTGTATTAACTTTATGGGATTGCAACATCTAGTAGGGAACAGATTATCCCATTGCCTACGGGAACTTGGTGGGCCCTGTATTAACTCTGTGGGAATTGCACAATCTAGTCTAGGTAACAGGTTAATCCATTGCCTATGGGAACCTGGCGGGCTCTGTGTTAACTCTGTGGGAATTGCACAATCTAGTCTAGGGAACAGGTTAACCCATTGCCTACATGAACCTGGTGGGCCATGTATCAACTCCATGGGAATTGCAAAATCTAGTCTAGGGAACAGGTTAACCATTGCCTACAGGAACCTGGTGGGCCCTGTATTAACTCAGTAGAAATTGCACAATCTAGTCTAGGGAACAGGTTAAACCATGAACCTGGTGGGTCATGTATTAACCCTAAAAAGACTGGGCTATTTTGAACCTTAAAAAAACTGGGGGGGGGGGGGGGGGGCTGAAAGGGCCCCCCCCCCCCTAAGATCTCGGCAACCGAAACTCCAATCGACTCACAAATTTGGCATCGTGATAGATGTCCATAAGGTCTACAATATTGCGTAGTTAGAAAAAAAAAATTAATTAGAATATGCTAATTAGAGCTAATTAATTATGCAAACATTGTATTTGTTTGTATTTTTTGTAGTTTTCTCGGCAATCAAAACTCCAGTCGACTCCAAATTTGGCATGGTGATAGATGTCCATGAGCCATACAATATTGCATAGTTAAATTTTTTGTTTTAATTATAATATGCTAATTAGAGCTAATTAATTATGCAAAAATTGCATTTTTTTCGTATTTTTTGCATTTTAAAAATATTTGTTATATATTTTTTCGATGGAATAAAATATTAACCATTATTCAACCATTTGTAGCCCAAAATTAAATAATTGCAGTGATCAGAATGAAAAATAATGAAGATTTTGTCTATTCTAGGAAAAAGTCAATTTCCTTAGGATTTGTACACAAATCACAAAATTTAGCGATTTTCGGGCCAACGCTCACTTACAAAAGGTCACGTAACTTTAGAACGGTACACCCGGTTGTCGCAAATTTGGTATCAAAAGTTGCGCAAGACTCTAAGGAAAAAAGTCGTGAAGTGGCACCGTAAAATATTTAAGCGTTGCGAAGTAATCGCAAAAATAGAGGAAGGGGGGGCTAAATCAGCCCCCCCCCCCCCCAGTCTTTTTAGGGTTAACTCAGTGGGAATTGCCAAATCTAGTAGGTTAATCTTCAAGATTGAAGGACACGGGTCTACCATGAAGAAGAAGAAGAATCATAATGACTATAAGCATTTGTACTGTTCCATCTATCAACAGAGTCTTCTAATCTGTATTTAATAGTACCCAAAAAATATAATGAAAAGATAACACCAGGAAGGAGAGCCAGAGTAAAAAGTACCAGTGATGTCCAACTTGCTGTAGCAACCACCAGTCTGCAAAGATTTAAAGGGATCTAGTAACTTTGTTGACATGTGCAAAAAGTGATAAATGTATGGTACAATGTATTGTTGTTATCTGAGTTGTCCACAGGGTATTGTGTGAAAATTTCACTTCAAATGGACGTTATATGGCTGAGTAATGAGCAAAAATGCAAAGTGATATTCCCTAACTCGTTGCACTCACTTTGTACTCTGTTTTCGCGGTCTAGTGGATAATTTAACATCTGAAAACTTCAATCAAAAATCTTTTTAACGAAAGGGAAATTTGAAAAACCAAAACCTGTCCCATGCTTTTATTGTTAATACAAATACAACAAGGCATGAGGGAACCGCTAGAATTCCAATTGCATTTTGAGGATTTGGACAATGTTACTAAGTCCCTTTAAGATTATTCTTCGTGTTGTCTCTTTGCCAACAGGTCTCCTGTCCCTGTATGAGGAAAACCTGCTCAACATGGACTTCATCCAGGCCGTCCAGTCCCTCACCAACATCCCCAGCAATATCGACAGCGACAAGCTCTTCAAGGAAATCGACACCATCGACATGTACCAGAAGAAGTTTGGACAGGTGCTCATGCAGCATATGTCATCCAACCTGGCAAACACACAAGGCGGATCCTGAACACATTCACCAGCTTTAGATCTGTGCTCATGCAGCATATGTCATCCAACCTGGCAAACACACAAGGCGGATCCTGAACACATTCACCAGCTTTAGATCTGTGCTCATGCAGCACATGTCATCCAACCTGGCAAACACACAAGGTGGATCCTGAACACATTCACCCGCTTTAGATCTGTGCTCATGCAGCACATGTCATCCAACCTGGCAAACACACAAGGCGGATCCTGAACACATTCACCCGCTTTAGATCTGTGCTCATGCAGCATATGTCATCCAACCTGGCAAACACACAAGGTGGATCCTGAACACATTCACCAGCTTTAGATCTGTGCTCATGCAGCATATGTCATCCAACCTGGCAAACACACAAGGCGGATCCTGAACACATTCACCAGCTTTAGATCTGTGCTCATGCAGCACATGTCATCCAACCTGGCAAACACACAAGGTGGATCCTGAACACATTCACCCGCTTTAGATCTGTGCTCATGCAGCATATGTCATCCAACCTGGCAAACACACAAGGCGGATCCTGAACGCATTCACCCGCTTTAGATCTGTGCTCATGCAGCATATGCCATCCAACCTGGCAAACACACAAGGCGGATCCTGAACACATTCACCAGATTTAGATCTGAAATGAAAAATGAACAAAGAAACATGGGTTTCCCCGGGATTCAAATCCGAGACCTCTGGATTGCTGGACCGGTGCTCTACGCCGGACTGAGCTATGAGCCCATCTGTCGATCGTTCTTCCCTGAAACCCTCTTCAATCTCCTAAAAATGGATAATAAATCCTACTTCTGTCAGGCGTAATGTGGCATACGTCAGCCAACCTGGCCAACACGCAGGGTTTGGATCCTGAATTCTTTTTTCCAGATTTAGATCTTCTCCAAGGAAGAATACATCCTACTCATGAAGGAATTTAGTTTTCCTGAACAATAGTGCCCTTTTGGAGTTCCGCTACCCCAGATGATGTTTGGTCAGGTGTAATGCGACATAAATGTAGGTCAATGAATCTGGCCGGCATGATATAAATCTTGCCTCTATATATAATTTATCGAAGAATTCCTTGTGTTCTTCTAGAAAATCAATTTGATCTGCACCAGCAGAAGTTTGTTGAGGAGCTAATTGTTCCATTCTGCTTGTCAGCATATGTTGCAAACACACAGGATGGATTCTGAAGATCTTTGCTAGATCTCGATCTAGACCTTCTTCAAAATGAGAATGAATCTTGCCCATGTAGGAGTTATCACGACAATACAATGGAACCATGTTTATTCCAAGGATCTTGGCACCGAGAAAAACAACCTTGTTGTATTAGTTTAAAAAACAACAACAACAGAGCTTAGACCACCAAAATCAACTAGTTGTAAGAGTGTTTTATTTCTGATCTCTTTATAACGAAGTTCCACTGTACAAGCAATCACACCTGGGAAAGATCATTATTCTATGCCACCTTTGTTTTAGTGAAGCTCTGTTTGAAATTGTAATTGATGGTTCATTGCTTAAATTAATTTTTTTGATGTGCCCTTTCAAGCGTATATATATATATGTGTAACTTGTGCTTGCGATCTATTGTCTTACATTAAGGATTATATATTGGCAATTCTGAAAGTTTAATGAATATATTGTGCAATGTGTGTTGCTTTGCTCATTGGTGAAATCCACAATGGCCATATTCGGCTTCAAATTAGTTATCATTCTAAAACCGTCACAATGGTCTCATCATATTGGTTAAGACCAGGAAAGGAAACAGAAACATGTCTTTTCGAACTGTGTCATTTAGCTAATAACTCTATATTATTTGTTTTTTTCTTCTTTTGATGGTCATGTTTTCTTCATTTTTTTATAATACTTTCAATTTGTTCATTATTTTGCAGTATCTCCCTCCACTTATTTACTACACGTAATCTCTATTATTTGTATTAAACAGTCATGTAATATATCGGTGTTTCATCTGCATACCGAAGCCACCATTTTTTGCTTGTCAATCCAGTGTCTTTATATATCACTTGCCTGTAGGAAATTTAAAGGGGAATTCCATCCAGGGGGTTTTATGTTTGCTGTAAAAGAAGGTGATTGAGACAAATAAAGGTGTACAAATATGAGCAAAAAAAATAGAGCAAAAAAAAGTTAAGACAGTTTGAAGTTTATTAAGAATTGTATAATTATGTTGTTCATGATTGCCACTGATCGTGACATCATTTGCGATCTGGTGCCAATTTGATTCGTGCATCAAATTTACAAAAATCACATTTTCTTGATTAAACAGCGATTTGTTGAACTCAAGCATGTCAAAATATTTCACCCATCATCAATGCTTCATATTTTTGTGAAAACAAGCAAAATAAAACGGATTGTCAGCAATTTCAACAGGATCACTCATTTCTACATGATGTCCAGAAAGGCATGACTCTCTTGTTTCTCGTCCAATTCCGTATTTTTGTCATATTTCCACTGATAATTCCTCTCCGATCATCCTTCTTATTCAAACAATTATGTCTAGCATGGAATTCCCTTTTAACCTTTACTTTGAGAAAATACCCATTTTGTTTTCCAAACGCACTAAACGGTTTTGTAAACTGTGCGAAACAAAATGGTATTTTTTCCAGAGTTGTGAAATCTTATGATTTTTGTTTTTGTTTATATTTCAAATGTTAAAGTAATATATTTTTTCAAAAAGAAAAGCAAAAAAAAAAAAGTGCTTATACTGTACATGGATTTTATGATGACTATATACCTCGTTTTGTTAGTTTTAGATATGGTAGATATGGTATATATGCATATTATTTTATGTTATGATAATTATATACATTTTATTGCATGATATTGATGTATGCATGAATGCATTATCTACGTTGCTCTGTGATATGATGGCTGGGAAAGCTTGAATCCAGAACTGGAACTAGTTATTATTTTGGACTTTGTTATAAAGTGCCGATCTATGTACAGTATGTACTGTACTAAGGTAGTTTTAATTGCATGAGTAAATGCCCTCGTATTATAGTCAAGCGTCAAAGTGTAAAGACCACCTATTAAAAGGGAGCTTTAAAAAGTTGTCTTTATAAGCAAGGTAGTCCTTACAGACAGGTTCATTTACATTGTATAAACTGCTTTCTTGGGATGCAAGCATACATGTAATGGTCTTTATCATAGACATGTGGTCACTAGAGCAGATTTGACTGTAGTATTATTTGTTCCCATCTTTGGTATTATACATATAGTCGAACCTGTCTGTAAAGACCACCTATTAAATGGAGTTTTAAAAAGTGGTCTGCATGAGTAGGTTGTCCATGAAGACAGGTTAATTTACATATAAACTGCTTTCTTGGGATGCAAGCATACATGTAATGGTCTTTATCATAGACATGTGGTCACTAGAGCAGGTTTGACTGTAATATTGTTTTTTCCATCTTTGGTTGGGGTATAGTGCTGATCTAAATGTAACTCTCATAATACAGTCAAACTTGTCTATAAAGACAACCCAAGGGAGACAGAAAATGTGGTCCTTATCAGCAGGTGGTCTCTTTAGACAGGTTCAATCACTGGTTAAGGGAGCCAAGATTAGTGGTCTCTATAGACAGGTGGTCTTTATATACAGGTGGTCGCTATCTAGAGCAAGTTTGACTGTATTTCACTTTGGATACACCACTTCAGATTAAATTTTTTAAATGTGTAACTATTAAAGTACTGATTTATGAGTGGCCATTTACATGCTACATGGATATTGGTGCTTTTGTACATTTTCTTACAAATTTGCCATGGATACATGCAGTTAAATGCAAATGGGGACATCTGTCTTTCCACTTTATTCTAAAAATTACACATCAAACTTTAAAAAAAAAACTCAAGTGGACAACTTGTGGGCCACAGCTTGTAAATTGCTGTTTATACAGTGTCGTTCCTGGAAGGTGTCAAATATTCAGAGAGTTGTTTTTTTATAGCCATAAAATCACTAAATAAAGTGCTTTCAAATTTTAGACTACAAAAAGCTGATTTAGTCTTTTATACAGAACAGTTATATCCTCCTGAGATTTATATGTACATGCATTTTGTCAAATATTACAACATTCCTTTTTTATTGAAGATCTTCGCTATCAAAAGTTTGTTTTCACGTAATTAGGAAAGATCTATAATGGATTTATTTGCATGTGAAATCAAAATACATGTTCTACTATAAGTAATAGAAGTTCTGACTCTGTCCGGTTTAAAGGGAAAGGATCTGTTAAAGTACAGGGGTACTCAATTAAAAACAATTAAAACATGATAGAATAAAAGATTATATTTCCTTTAGCTATTAAGAATGGTATCCTTTGTTGTAATATATATTTACACTTTATGCAAATTATATTACGGATCTGCTTTAAAGATGATGATTGGTCGGAACAATTTCTTTTGTTCCGAGTTGTATGTTATATGTTGTAACATTCTGATATTGTTCCATTTGACTACATAGAAGATAATATTTTAAAATATAATACTGTATTAACTTTTGTCTCTCAAGTCTAGACAAATGATTGGAGGATGCAATAAGTACAGTGTAAGTGTTCTAACATTTACTGTTTAATGACTTTATGTATGGGATTATACATAATATTGAAAACTGTGATATACTCTTTACAGCGACTACACTGTTCAATTTTCTTGAATCTATGAATGTATCGTGATATGACAGTAATGGGTAGAAAATATGATGATTTTGTTTTTTTTAGACACTTGTAAGAAATCCATGTATGTGAACATGGTTGTAATTTTGAAGCATATCATGGAAGTAATGGTAGGATATAATGAACAGTGATTTGACGAAGAAACACGTCTTTCCAGAAGTGCTGATTGTTAAATGTTTGTACTGATGAGTAATATTAAGTGACAAAAATAATTGCATGTTGATTCCCCCCCCCCCTGACCCCCCTCCATTCATTGTAGTGACCCCTATCCTTTCCAGTAAATAAATGACTGTATCATCCCAAATGTATTGAAACTTTTGCATTTACATAAAATATGTATGTCCTTCTTTGTATTATATCGCTTTTTGCTAGTATTAGAATAAATGTATCACATTATATAAAGTGAGAAAAAAAATTAGGACATTTTAAAAGTAAAATTTATTAAAAAAGAGAGATTATTTTCCCTCCTCAGATCTTTGCAATCCCACAATAGAAAGGCTATAGACAGAGCTCCGCGATATTTTATTTCGGGTGGACCTGTCGGGACAGCAAAATTATATCCTCGTATTTGTTGTGGTCTTGAACAGAAATTGGCTTGCCAAGAAGCTACGTTTCATGTTTAAACAGTCTACTATTCAAAATCTAAATGCCCTTGTTGATAAAAACTGCAACTATGAATGAGGATTATAAACATGGAAGATTTTTCATTCTGTCATTTCCAATTTGAAAATCCAGTTGCCCCACCTGGCAACAAAATCACTAAACTTAGGTTAACCCAATGCCTACGGGAAACTGGTGGACCCCGAGTTATGTAACTCTATGGAGATTGGAAAATCTTGTTAGGGAACATGTTAATTTCTATTGAAATAGAATATATTATACTCTGAGCAGTGGCGTAGTGGCGGGAGGTGGGGGTAAGGGGGCACATGTTGCGTGCCCCCTTACCCCCACCTCAGTCAGTCCAACAACGCTACACCACTGACTCTGATCATGTCACAGGACAAAGAGAAAGCTAGATAACATTTGTAATTTAGTCACAGTTAAAACACTTTTTAATGTATTGCAGTAGTGATTGGTTAGTACGAAATTGTAATGTTTTTACTTAGAAGCTATCAAACTGTATGCACAACGTATGCATAAAAACTAGCAATTGTGTTTACGTGTACCATACTTATCATCTCAACTCATAAAGACTGTTATATTGCGGATAACTCCCCGGTGGTGTCACTTCACATTCATTGGCAGTGTTTACGTATGATCGTTCTCAATTTCGCGAAAAAGGGGGGTCATTTTCGCATGTGTTGGCGAAAACTAAATGTTTGCAGAAATGGAAAATGGGTTTATACTTTATATTTAACGGACGATGTTTGCGGAGATGAGAAGAAAGGATAGAAATTTCTTGACAATGTTTTGCAAAATGTGAAAAATAGGGTACATTTTGGTGAAGGGCCACAAGATGCATTTTGTTTTTGTACTTGAAGTCTTTAAAAAGCGATTTTTTTTTTGAAAATGTGCACTTGAAATTCAAAAACTTGTGTTATTTTTACATGGCAATTAATTTGTACCCGTTTTTGTGTTAAATAGAGGGGTATAATTTGCTAAAAATTTACTTGAAAGTTGAAACGCCACAAATAGGGAGTAATTTTTCACTTTGAGAACGTTCATATGTTACACCTTTGAATATGAAGTGACACCATCAAAGATGACCCACACATTAGATGTTGGATGATAATTTTGATTGAGTTAAGCCTCTTAGAAGTAATTGCTAGTTTTTATGCATACAATTCAGACTTGTTTTCATATGCGGTTTGCTCGGTTATTCACGGTCCTACTTTCATTTTTGGAAAGAATCATATAGCGATATGCATTGTATTTTTATACCAGTTTTGTTTCTACCGACTTACTGTAATTTTGAGATGTAGAGTGAAATAAAGTACTACTAGAAGATATATCATTTTGTGAATGATGCAACACCGTGGGTTAATTTGAAAGTGGGTGGTATATATACTGTCTGTATTTGTAATATTTGATTCTAAATTGATATATCAATATTGATATGCATGTGTAATGAAATAAAGAATATTTTGTATCAATTAATTTTTTCATGTGTCTACTTTTATTTCTTTGAGTGTATTTTTTTCCAAAAAAGCATGAGACATTTATAAGTACAGCGTATTCTCATTGAACAAAATATGTATAATGTAGTTGTTACTGGTTGCAAAGGAAAAATTTACAAATGCATACTAACAGGCAACTCACAAATGCACAAACAAACAATTACATGAAGAAAACACACTGGTAAAGCACACACATACACATGGATGCATCTGAACAACAAACGTATTTGCATTAAAATGTTGGTTTTAATGTGTGTATCAATAATTTCTTTGATATGATTCTTATATACAATGTACATGCATGTTCAAGTGAATATTTTCAACCATTACCAATAGATTCATCATTTTGGAAAAAATACTAGCATAGTATATTTAGTCTCAACCACTACAGGGGCAGACACATACCCCCTCCCCGAATAAGTTAAAGGGGTAGTACAGTTTTGGTAAGGCTGAGCTTTAGTAACCAAAACCTGCGCAATAACATTACAAACTGATAGTTATAACTCCACCATGCTCGAAAGCTATAGAAAATTACAAACGACTTAGTAAAAAGCCTATTATCATTCAAAAAGAGCCATTAAAACACAAGAGGGAACTCTCTAAACAAATATTGGTTTCGACCATTTTCCATACAAAATTATGCATGTGATGTTTTGTTGAAATAATGATTAAATAGAGAGATCATCAACAACTATTTTAAAGCCTCTTTTGAAAATGTTTGAAAAAGTGTAAGCATTTTTTGTATTTTTTTTTTAATCATCGAATATATCTATTTATATTTCAGCTGTTTCTGAACCGATTTTGATCAAATAAAGTTTATTCTGCCATTAAAATTGTATGCTCTTTCAAATTTTACACTATTTTTCATTATCTCACAACAAAATTATTCCGTGCAGCGCTCTCTATACCAAAACTGAACTACCCCTTTAAATTTGAAGAAGAAAAAAAACAGCACAAAAAGGGGGAAATAATGAAAAGTGTAGTGTGCCCCCCCCCCCCCCCTAGGCAGCGTCTCCACTAGAGTAGTCCTAACTCTCACTGCACCACCGATCGCAGTAAATGTGATGTATTCAATAAAAGCACTGCCACCCACCGAGCAAAATAACAAGCAAATACCTAAGCAAATACATTATCAATGTGTTATGTAATTCTTGATTTCAATTGCGCTCATTTTTAAGAGCACATAATGCAACTTTCCTAGTCTATTCACAGTGGGTTTTTTTATGGCGCCAGAGTATTGTTATTAAACAACATTTGTTGATGCCGCTTGACTTGCATAAACTGATGTAGGTTATGTAAAACGCACATTACAGTAACTATGATCTCCTACCAGTGTGTGAAATCTTCTAATTTTAATCACAAGTTTGATATAATATGCGGACGCAAAATAGTGATTATGCAAACTGCCATTTTGATGACAAAGCTATACTTTGCTTTTGCCTTTCATTCACATTGGTGAAATTATTATTGTAGCTCTAGCTGTAAGCTGTGGGGTGCTGAGCCCTCCGAAAGGGGGTCTGAACATCGATATAAAAATACTGGATAAAGCAGCAGCGCCCTCTTCATGAAGCCAGCGACAGTGTGAAAAGTACTCCCAATACAAAAAGTGCTCCATTCACGATCACTCGCGTGAATCGTTTACGCGAGTGAATGGAGCACCTTTTGTCTTGTTGCGGCGGCGCGCATTCGGCAGTGTGCAGCGTGCTATATACAGTGTGTATATCGATGGGTCTGAATGATGCCTCTGAGTGTGCACTGATAAGTGTACTGAACTATGCCTGGATAAAATCGACAACGGATAATCAGCCGGAAGATAGATGGTGCTCCCTGGTGCTTCTATTGTGCATAATAGCAGTCTAGTGAAATTAATCGTTCTCTTCAGATTGTCAGATGCATGCGAAGTGAAGTCCCCTATCGTGGTCGCGATATAATCAATAACGATTGTCTTCAAGTGGATATCAAGTCGGGAGATGATACATGCTTTTCACCTAACTGTTAACCGGATGGGTTATCTGTTGTGGTGGAAAGCTGACTCATAATCCTCAAAATCTAGGGTAGTGGCCTAGTGGCAGTGGCGTAGCCTGAGGGTCACTCTCAGTGGCGTAGCGTGGTCGGACTGATTGGGGGAGCACGCAAAATTATTGGGGGGCACACCTTATGTATTTCTTTGTTTTTTCAAAAAATGGCCCCTTATGTTTTCTATTGTTTTTTCAAAATTATTGGGGGGGGGGGGGCACAGGCCCCCCGTGCCCCCCCCCCGTAGCTACGCCACTGGTCACTCTCATACGCAAGTGCTACCCACCCGTAGTGGCGTAGCGTGGTCGGACTAATTGGGGGGGGGGGGGGCACGCAGAATTATTGGGGGCACACCTTATGTATTTCTTTGTTTTTTTTCTTCAAAAAATGTCCCCTTAAGTTTTCTATTGTTTTTTTTCTTCAAATTATGGGTTAGGGTTAGGGTGCCCCCCCCCCCCCCCCCGTCGCTACGCCACTGCCCACCCGTGTCCATCAACCTCTGAAATGGACCCTAAATTGCGTATCACATCTTTTTTTAGTTTACAGTGTTTACACCCCTAAATGGCGCAATGCTTTGAAAACCTAATGGCGCAAAATGCTAAATTAATAATTTTGCTGAATATAATATCCACACAACGTCGAAAACCTGTGACCTGAAAAGGACCCTCTTTTGCGATGAGTGCTGAAACCACCCCTTTTATAAAATCGTTTAGCTGAAAATGATCCCGCATTGTGTATGTTGTCATGTTCGGAGTGCCCCCCCCCCCCCCCCTCCCCGAAGCCTGAGCCGTATAGACGTATACGATAGCCAAATATTACTAAAACATAGTTTCATTATATCTTGGACTTTGATGATCTTATGCAATTGTACGGACGCGCTAGTGATGCGAAGTACGAACCCGACATTTTCAAACATCTTTCCACTAAACCCCTCCTCCCCCCCCCCCCCCCCCGTCATCCCCACCCACCTTGAATCCAATTCACATCATAGGACTCATCACCCTTTTTAGCAAGTACCCGTTACTCTCTAAATGAAATGTAAATATAACTGAAGGGTTTCCTAAATACGATTATCGGAATGGTCAAACTGCGTGAACAGAGAGCATGCAAACTGACCTTTTATCTAACAGTGTGGACAATTATGCATGGCGTAGCTACATGGGGGTACAGGGACACATGCTCACTCCCCCTTCCCCCCCCCCCCTCCCCCCGGCCCCCATATTAATGTTTAAACAAACTATGACAATAAAATAAAATAAAATACTTTTAAAAATAAAGAAATGCATAGAATGTGCCAACAATTATTTGAGTGGACCCCAGTCAGTCCGACCCCGACGTTATACGCCACTGAGAGTGGACGAGTAAAATAGTGGACCTGCGACAAAGAAAGTAGTATTTGTAATATACACACGCTTGAATATCAGAAAGTGTTTTTTTTTTTTTAATGCATCA
This sequence comes from Echinarachnius parma, assembly GCA_037951105.1. Classification (NCBI taxonomy): domain Eukaryota; kingdom Metazoa; phylum Echinodermata; class Echinoidea; order Clypeasteroida; family Echinarachniidae; genus Echinarachnius; species Echinarachnius parma. The sequence continues at coordinate 26,140 of JBAMJV010005057.1, read as the reverse complement.
TGCATGAATAACCACATTTTTGGAGATGTTATCAATCTTTGATATATCATAGCTATAGAGGGTCATTATATGATCAGATCGAGTAGCATCGCGGACTGGGTGCTTCTATATCTATGTGCCAACTGCATGGGCCTGTGACTGTCGATTTGGCCCAATTACCTGGCAGGTTTTTTAAGTTGGGATAAAATACCAGGATCAGGCTCGCGTGAGTTGCATAGACAGGTGAGTCCGTTAACGAACATTATTATTTTGTATATTCTTATATTTTTTTAAATAATAATTAAAGTTTGTGCGATGTTAATAGCTTTCTGTTAAATCATGATTTATGTCATATTTATATATCACGATAAAAATGCTAATTGAAAGCGATTGTAATTATCAATCTCAAAACTCCAGGGGGCTGTACCCCCCCCTCCCCCCCCCCCCCTCCCCTCAAACGCCTTATGTGCTGTGAATTTTATAATTTTATTTCATTTTGATTTGTTTTAACACTGTTCTAAAATATTTTTCAAAATTGCTAATTTCTTGACCAATCAGGCGATACGTTTTTTTTTTATTGAAATCAGGTTTAATCTGGCATATTCACATTTTGCAATACTTGCATTACTTTCATTTTTTTTTTACTGCCATGAACCAATTTGTTTTTGTTGTTGTTGTTGATGTTATTGTTGCTTTTGTCATGGAAGTTTACTAAAGTTTGAGGTATTATGAGTGCCAAAGTGTATTTGGTGCTATATTCTATTTTGTACTACACGTTTCAAACTAATTTAAAATCAATTAAAAAAAAACACATTTCCCGAGAAAAAACATAGGCCCGTAAATACAGGCAAAGGATCTTCACCATAGGCCTAGTAATTAGCGTATATTAGTAGGCTACTATACTATAGCTTTTACGGGGGTAGCGTCATCATAAATTTTACAAAACAAGAGTAAACAAAAGCAAACATGTATTCCATAAAGTGTGCCCCAGTAATTGTAATAACCCACCCCTACGCTTCAAGGGTGATGGGAGTGTAATGCCCCCCCCCCCCCCCTTCCCCCGTCGCCTTTCCCTGTGTCGGGAGAAAACAACAAAACATGATTAAATTGATTATCCTCCGCCAAGGAGGTTATGTTTTCGGTCCGTTTGTTTGTTCGTCACCAGTCTCCTGCGCACAATTTCATAGATATCTCAACCATTTTTTTGTAGAAGCTTCGTGTTCATCTAGAATAGAACCGTCAAGGTCAAAAGTCAAACGGCAAGGTCAAGGTCACGCAAACATCAAAATTCGAGTGTTGGCGGAATTATAGTTAATTATTTTGTTTGACTGGCTCAACCCCTTGTGGACTTTTTCTGGGCAAGAAAAAATAGGTCGATTTGTTTAATGTGCACCAGTATATCATAACTACTACGGGGATATTTCACCCCGGTCGTATCCCAATAATACCCCCCTATTGAAAGTATTATAATGATACTTTCTAACGATGCTATTAAAGTTACAATAATTGAAGAAAGAACTCTTTTCTGAGCATCGTAAATTGCGTCTATAGACTCGATCACACAAAGAGGGCCTCTGTTTGTTTGTAAATGTTGTTCTTAGCACTTCTATGGCAAAGTGGATTAAGACCCCTATATTTGCGGTAATGCTTTGAGATAAATTGGGATAAAGGGGTGACCATTTGCAATTAGGGGGTCGAATCGTTTTCAGTTGTTCATTGGTTTGGATAACGGCTCCCTGTACTGCATGGGGTGGAGAATAGTATTGTATAGGACATGGTAGAAATGATTAAACAAAATTTCTTTCACAATCCATTATATACATTGTAATGAGACAGGGGTAGAAAACAGTTTGTTTCCAGGGGGCTGAGGTTTATTGGGGTGAATACAAATCCCACCCCCCCCCCCCCCCCCCCCATTTTTACCTAACAATAAAAATATTAAAAAAACAGATAAACAAAAGAAATTTTAAAAATGGTTATCACCATTCACCACTTGATTTTTACCGAATCTGCCACAATATGACATGATTTTGCTCAAATATTGTATTATTTTGCCCGAATATGGATTGTGGCATACACAAATATGGAAAGGGGGGGGGGGGTGGGTGTTTAAAGAAGTGACTGGGAAGTGGGGGGGGGGGGGGGGCACGCCACTTATAATGGGGCATGGTCTTTTATTATTTTTTTCAAAAAAACTGTTATCTCATTTTGTTTAATTTTCACATTATTGGGGCACGTGTCCCCGTGCCCCCTCCTCCGCGTAGCTGATGCCACCACATCCCACAACTGGAGGGGCCGGGGGGCTAAATTTCCCAGCCTCAGCCGCCCCACCCATTTTGTACATCTAATGCACGTGTATTTTTTACGGGGTGGCCACAGGTCCCCCCTCCCGCTTGGGGTGCATGGGTGAACATTACGCTATTTGGGTGGGGTGGGGGCACACCTTATGTATTTCCTTTGTTTAAAAAAAAAAATCCCCTTATGTTATCTATTGTTTTTTAGCTACACCAGTGGATTTACCAATGTTAGTATAATACGTCCAACGTGACCAATGATTATTGACAGTGGCGTAGCGAGGTCGGATTGATTGGGGGGGGGGGGATACAAATTATCGGGGGGCATCTTATGGTTTTCTTTATTTGTTTTCTTCATTTTTTTATATCAAATTATTTGGGGGGCACTCCATTCCGAGCCCCCCCGTATATAGCTACGCCACTGAACATTGAGTATCTACAAAGTGTGTGACGTAAGCGGGATAACTTCACATCTTCCGTAGATTTCAATGTACATAGCCATAATATTATGCCTGATCATTTTACATTCTCTTCTAACACTCCTACTTGTATTATTGTGTGCATCGATCGTAACAACAAGGTCCTCACTGGATAAAACTAACTCGTTGCCATGGAAACGTTTCTGTTATGTCTCCTCCTCTCGCTGACGATCAACCCAGCACTTATTTCAGCGAAATCCGCGATGATAAAATTAGTGGTAAGTAATAGTATAAAAGACCCTTTTTTATATCATGCATGTCATGTCTATCATTATGCCCCAGTGCGACCATGAAGAAGAAGAAGAAGAAGAAGAAGAAGAAGAAGAAGAAGAAGAAGGAAGAAGAAGAAGAAGAAGAAGAGAAGAGAGAATGAAGAAAGAAGAAGAAGAAGAAGAAGAAGAAGAAGAAGAAGAAGAAGAAGAAGAAGAAGAAGAAGAAGAAGAAGAAGAAGAAAGAAGAAGAAGAAGAAGAAGAAGAAGAAGAGAAGAAGAAGAAGAAGAAGAAGAAGAAGAAGAAGGAAGAAGGAGGTGGAGGAGAGGAGAGGGGGGGAGGAGGAGGAGGAGGAGGAGGAGGAGGAGGGAGGAGGGAGGAGGAGGGAAGGAGGAGGAGGGAGGAGGAAAAGGTTATATATAAACACATTAAGCGGAAGATTATCAGCATAATAACATTTATTCTTTATACGCAGACGACTGCAAGACTCTACTCGCCATGGGCATCAACGTCTTCGAATGCGTGAAGTCTGTCTACCCTGACCGGGCCGAGTGTGTGCCCAGAGGTCATCGCAACGTAATCGACTGTGGAGGGGACGACCCGGTAGTGGGGGATTCGATCCGACGAACGCGGTGTGCGACTCGAGAGTTGACTGTACGGATGGGTCGGACGAGTTGCTAGCCGAGTGTGCACCTCTACACAAAGGTATCGAAATTGTGTTATGTTAATCCTCTTGCTTTTACATTGGCGTTATACTATGTAGTTGGGGTGATAGGGGGGTGTGGGGGGGGGGGGGCACACGAATGATTGCGGGGGGGGGGGTAGGAATACTTCTGTAATTTCTTAATTTGTCACATATTTTCCCCTTTTGTTTTGGTTATAATTTGGGGCAACTTATGGGGGGGGGGGGGCACGTGCCCCCCCAGTGCCCCCTCCCTCTCTGTATCTACGCTACTTTTGGTGGGAACATTATTTTTGTCTTTTTTGTTGTTGTCCGATAGTTTTGTCAATTAGCCTATATATAACGCAACTGTCCGTCCGAGTTTCGCCCCTGCATGAATAACTACGGAAGGGATATAAAATTGGGATAGACTAAGAAAATGTAAATAAGGATAGTACGACATAGATAGGGCCCCGATCTACAAGCTTCCGTTGCTTACATGGGGTCCGAAACCATTTTTTTATAATTAATTGTGAATTTGTTATTTTGTTTTATGGTTTAAATTAACTGAACTGATATATACCAAAAACATTTTGATAACTTTATTTAGATACCACTTTTTTGTAAGCATAAGGAATAATAATTAGTAAAACTACGCGTATAATGATCGAAGACAACTTTTGTGCATTATTAATCAGGGCGGATTTTAATGATTATCTTTATGCGCTGTTTTCTTCCAGAATATTGCGTGGACGAGTTGGAAAAGGAGGTGGACGGCGAATACCTGGATTCGTTCCGCTGCGACGGGTGGTCGCGGTGACGAGGCCCCTGTTCCCACTCTCGATGACGATGTGCGTCTCGAGTGCCAGGTGTGCGACGGCCGAAAGGACTGCCCGAACGGTGCCGATGAGCTGGCCGAAACTTGCCGAAGAATGAGCGCAAAAACCCTTCGCCTGTGACTTGTTTTAAGAACTGGAAGTGGAAACCGAACGAATAACCTCAAAAGTAATAGCATCAATTCAAATTAATGCTTCAGAGACTGATCGAAAGTGTGACAATTTATTTCATTGGATTTAGTCCTGCAGCGCGTGAATTGTGCCCTTAAAAGGAACTAAAGGAATACAACGTAGGCCTACTTTGGTACTTATTCCATAGTTGATGACTTGTAAAATAGGTCTCCCGAAAAAAAATCCATGAAAATAAACACAGTATAGTGATTTTAGACTAATTTTTGATGCCAAATCTCACTTAGCAGCCAATTTACGCCCCACCCACATTTAGGGTCCAGAATCGGCAGCGTGATTGACAATTGTTATTGACAATTCATTGGCTTACGTCATCTACAGAATTAGTTCATTAGTCCGTTCTTTAGATGACAGTCAACATTTTGGCGATTTAAAAGGGGCGTTTCCAGGACAATTAGATATTTACTAATTACCCCAACATTTATTGATTTCATGGGAAATGACTGCCAAATTCTTTTCTTTGAGGACAAATTACGTATAGAGAGCCTAATTGTGAAAATTAGGCCATCTAGACGCTTATATAGTTCCTTCAATAGTTTATCATTATAATCTGAGAAGCACCCCCCCCCCCACCCCCTCCAGCTTCCCATTCATCACTGCATGAGGCTTACATGATCGCATCGAGTGGAATGTTACGAGCCTCCAAACAAAATGTTGAATTAAAGTTCATTCTTAATTTGAACAAACTGTATTATCTATCCATATCAGTGTGACAAAGATTGTGCATAGACATCAACTTAAATACAGGTGATGGCAATAAGTTGACGCAAAATAATTTGCAATGTTTATTTCGTATTATTGATCTGATTAAATAATTAAAATAAGCAAAGAAAAAAATGGGTTTCCGCGGGAGTCGAACCCGAGAACTCCGGATCGCTATGTATATAATATAATATAGAGAGTGCTCTAATTTACACAATATTGTAATCTACTATTATAAGTTCCTGTCGACACCCGGTTCCCTCCCACTTATATCATATCATATATCATATCATATCCCTCTATCATCCTTTTCTTGTACTTTGGTTTTGTGTCAGCCATATCTCCTGGCTTTCTGTGAAGCTTTCCCAAACGATACAAAAAGCTGCACCGCTTCGGTTCATACCCTCGCACTATACAAGTTGTTTTGTATCTTCATTGATTGTGAATTAGGATCATCATATCCCCAATCCGTCATGTCATGTCAGTGTTGCAAGGGGGTGCAAGGCACGCTATGGACAAATGATATATCGATAAATTAAGATAATGAGCAAAAACAGTACCCTAACAAGTTTATTTTACAGCCTGGAAGCTCACCAGCTTCCCCCGGGTAGGCACTGTTCGACCGTGTTCACTCAAAACGGGCCCAAAACGCGCTGGTAAGCCAAGACTAGAGCCTGCTGTATATATATATGCCATATAATTTATATGCATCGATCATACTCTGCGACTCTGCGATATCGATCTAGCGAAGACAAGTCCAAGGGCGAGGGTGACTATTAATTAGTGGCCGATCTCGATGCGGACTACGACCACGACGATGAGACTAGGAATATTCATCTAGGCGTAGATACAATGCACTCACGGTCACCATGGTGTGTGAAACTACGATTTTATTGAGAAAATGGCTAGGCTTTCGATGCGTAGAAATTGTATCGCACACAGCAGGCGCTAGTCGCATACAGCAGGCGCTAGTCTTCGCTTACCAGCGCGTTTTGAGCGAACATGGTCGAACAGTGGTGTAAAAAAAATATACGCGGCCGGGGGGGGGGGGGGGGTCGAGGATACGGCTGTGGGGGTCCCTGGGATCGGAGGGAACGCTCGATCGCCGCAAAAAAAGGCACGCGGTGTGCATATTTCATTGCATGCGTGGAATTGAAAGTGGAAGCATCCAATTCCACCTGATGCATTAGTCCAAAAAATCAGCCAATGTTTCGAGGGTTCTTTGACGATTTATTTTTCTCACCCGTTCTCTATGGGGTGCATAGTAATAATGACGTCATCCCATAACGAGATGGATTTTTCTGTCTATTATATCAATGATGCGTATTATATAGCAATAGCGCTATGCATGGATGGGTACGTAATGCTGAAAACAATCAACGACAACGGAAACAAAACGCCATTGATCTGAGAAAAGCAAGATTCTGGATTATAGGTGAGTTGACCGAGTTGATCTTTTGATAATTGTTATTTACTTAATAATGATATAGTTGCACTAATGTACTGATTTAAGGAAGCCACTCGAATTAAAGTCTTTCATTCCTGTAACTCGTAACCTCTTACTGACCACTCTCGACTCGACCGTCGACAGCTCTCTTCCGGCCCGACGGGTACCTACCATGGCCTGGCCTCGGGCCCTGCATGCTGTGCCGCAACATCATCGGGCATCACGTTGCCTGACGTACGTCCAGCTGACTGGACCATTTACTTGGTCTTGGTTGACGTTGGAAGTTGACAGGAGTTTCTTCTAGCTTCTTGCTATTGTTAAACCGAAAACTCAATGAAAATCCTATAATGTGCATATTGATTATTGTACCTCTTCTGAAAGCTGAGATCATACTGAGCATGAAAAAGTTAATTTTGAAGACATTACACTGCCCAGAAAACAATTAAAAGCAAATTTAAACTCTTAATTATTCTTAGTCAAATTTCAACATTTTTATCGCGGATTAAGTTTATATCCTGAGAAAAAATAACATTTCCTTCACAAACATACCAAATTTTGCCAATTTGAAAGTCAACGAGGGTTCGGTTTAAGTCTACCTGGCCCAGTTTTTTTAGGTTCTTTCGAACTATCTATTATATTAATACGGTAAGCTTCAACCCCCCAAATGCCTCCCACTCGAGATATCCTAACCCCGAGAATTCGGCGACTCCCCGACCGTCGGGATCGAAGGATATACGTTTTGCGGAGGACAATAAGGTATTCCCGAGTCGCTCCCGCCCCGTGGTCGTCCTCCAGATCGAAGAAAAGGGAAAGTCAGCAATGCGGTTGCTAAAGTTAAGGCGCCGAGCAATGACTACCGATTTACCGCCGCAACTTTGTTTGACGAATATAAAACGGAGTTTAAAAAGCAAGATATATATTACGAAACATTTCAAGTTTACGAGTTGCAAAACTGTCCAGTTTTGGATAAATATAAATTATTATTATCACGCAAATGGTCCATATGATCCGTAAGTTTGAAATTGACAACGCACTGTAACGACAACGAGTGTAATCGTAGCTTAGTTCAATAGTTTCGTCATCGTTGTTTTGCGTGTGTTATTCGCGAGCCCACATGCTTTGTACACAGCTGAGCGAGCGAGCTAATCCTTTTGACACGGTGAAATTGTGCATTGAAGTGAATATAGAACGGGGGAACAATGGTTGAGGGGAGTTTCTTTCGTATTTATACATTGACCAGGGCATCGGCTAATCTTGCTAAAATCGCTCCATGGTATAATGTGCAATATCGCCACCCTGTGGCAAGATGTGTTACAACACGCACAAGGAAAGAAGGATATACCATCTCGCAATCCGCTCAGGATTGATAATACAAAATGATTATAAAGAGTGTAATTTTATTAAATGCATGAAGAGACAGCTGTAAGCGTTCCCTCCATCGCAATATATCCCCGGGTTTCACATTATGATAAACGTATAACAAGGGATGATACTGAAATTGGAAATCAAACTTTTAGGACAAAATCCTGCAGATTTGGAAAAGGGGAAAAGGCGATCACCCCCCCCCCCCCCCCCCCCTACCTGCCTACTAACTTCGCAACAAAAAATAAAACAACGAAAACGCATCAAGCGCATGTGTTTGTATTTGATAAGTTTGTCATGCATACAATTTCATCATATTTTCATTATTATAATTATTTGTAACATTTAAACAGAGTGTACCGGGGATATCCGATGGGTCGGGTTTATCATGTTCACTGAAAGGATGTATCGCAATGACATGTGCAAAAGAGCGGGGTGGGGAGGGGTAGCACGCCTGTGTCTCTTTCGTTTTTAAACCATGTGGATAGGGACGTTTTAAATTAGTTTCAGAGGTCGTTGTGTTCTTAAAATCGTGATGGCTTTTCACTAAAAAAAAAAAACCCGCGGATTAGAAGACACGAGGTTATGTGCCATGCAGGCAATTGGAGTCGCGGGGAGGGGGGGGGGGGGCAGCGGCGAAGCTACTATATTATCAAGAACACGAATGTAGTGGACCATAATTATGAAATATGGTGGATAACTTTGCATGGGTACTGAAACCATCATGATTTTGTTATACATTGGCCGGATGTATATTGTGAACAGGGCCCCGACGGGTTGTGGGGCGGGATTTAGTTGCCCGTGTCTATTTTGTCTCACGATTTAAAATGATGGCTATGGGAATAGTATAGTTTTAAAGTGTCGTTATGTCGTTATCGCCTTTCTCTCACACAAACCCGCGGATTTCCGCGGGTACAGCTAGTAGTATTTAGTATTATTATCAAAATATATAATATTAATAAAGATTGATCTACGACCCTTTTGGCAAAAGTTTTGCAAAAGTTTTGCTTTGCCTTAGCCTTAAGAACTGGGCAGTTACTTAAAGTTAAAGTTGAATTTAATTAATTATTATACTTACTATAGTACTAGAGTCGGAAGTTTAGTTTTTACTACTTACTAACAACATAAGATTAAGACTAAGTTTGGCGTTGCCCGTTAGTATAATTGTGTGAAACTGCAACATGCATGAGGATGAGAGCTAGAAAATTTGAAATGCATGTGTTAGACTGTTACTGTTATCTATCTATCTATTTTATCTATGTTATCTATCTATTTTATCTATGTTATCTATCTATCTATCTATTTATCTATCTATCTATCTATCTATCTATCTATCTATCTATCTATCTATCCATCCATCCATCCATCCATCCATCCATCCATCCATCCATCCATCCATCCATCCATCCATCCATCCATCCATCCATCCATCCATCCATCCATCCATCCATCCATCCATCCATCCATCCATCCATCCATCCATCCATCCATCCATCCATCCATCCATCCATCCATCCATCCATCCATCCATCCATCCATCCATCCATCCATCCATCCATCCATCCATCCATCCATCCATCCATCCATCCATCCATCCATCCATCCATCCATCCATCCATCCATCCATCCATCCATCCATCCATCCATCCATCCATCCAACCAACCCCAAATATGTTTTTTTTTCACGAGGGCTATTTGAGGACAACAAAAAACGCCCTCGTGAAAATGTTTGTGACAAGGGCTATTTTGGGGCTCACAGGGGCTCTTTTTAAAAATTTGTACATTGATCGATCGTTCTCACTGCTCAGGGTCTAATAAATGATTATCGATATTTATCATGCTGTATTACCTATCCGACTATGCCATGATCATGGCGCTTCCGATCATGCAGGGTTAGGGTTTTTTTTTCTGATTTCAAAGGTCACAGGGACGAATCGCCCGTCGCCTCCGTGTATTTTTTGCACAGCTACATCCATACATCCATCCAACTCTACCTATCTATCAATCATCTAGATCTATCTATCTATCTATCCACTTCTGTCACCTACGTCATAATGGATTTTTGACTTTGTACTTTCAGTGCGATTTTGCGTCCTTTCAAGCTAGTTTTATTTATCTTGACATTCAAACCAATTTTTGTTTATTCAGTTAAAGGGATCTAGTAACTTTGTTGACATGTGCAAAAAGTGATGAATAGTTGATGCAATGTATATTATTGTTATCTCATATGTCCACAGGGTATTGTGTGACAATTTCAAGTCAAATGGACATTGCATGGCCAAGTAATGAGCGAAAATGCAAAGTGATATTCAATAACTCACTGCACTCACTTTGTACACAGAAGAAAAACTCGCCCAGAGTTTTTCTTATCTGAATACTTTGATCGTACATATCTTTGTAACGAAAGGGAAATTTGAAAAACCGAAACCTGTCCCATGATTTCATTGTTAATACGAATATAACAAGGTATGAGGGAACCGCTAGAATGAAAAATTTATTTTGAGGATTTGGACAATGTTACTAAGTCCCTTTAAAATTAATTCCTGAAGAAGCCCTATGGGCGAACATTTGGAAACTATGTTTTCTCACTGTGTTTTCTTTTCATTTTGTTTTCCTATCTATCTATCTATCTCTCGATCTATCTATCTATATACCTATCTATCTAACTAACTAACTAACCAACTAACCAATTAACCAACTAACCAACCGGAAGTGGGTCAGGGACATCTTGAATGAACATCCCTCTTTATTTTTTGTCCTTGTTTAAATACTTTTCTACTCATTGTACACATCAACAGGTTTAGTAACCAGTTGGGTGGGTGAGCCATGCCTCCTTTGACAATATTTCTGAGTGAGGATGCAAAGAAACTGCTGCACAACAAGTATGTTGTGATCATCGGTGATTCCAGTAAGTGATATTATCCTCCATAAAGATACCCCCAAAGAGTTATTCACTAATTTCACACATTCTTTAGAGTCTCTATACTCTAGTTAGACAACTATATTAATAATTTGATATAATTTCTAATTGCATGGTGTCAATTAAAACTTAGTTTCATAAATTCATCTTGATACTGTTTGTGTAATTCCCCAAAAGTCAGTTCTGATTTTGACAGTGCAACACAAACATTTAGTAAACATCACAAGTTTCACACCAGTGAACAAAAATACAAGGGGGCTCGGGGCTATTCGCCCCCAAAATGCCAAAAAGAAAATCATAGAAGAGCCCCTGTAAATTTGACTAGAGTTCAATTCAAAACAAAATGAGCTCGCTTCCAAAAGGCGCTAAATCCACTTTCCATAAAAATTGAGTTAACGATATATCTACATACATGTATAATTTACGTACCTATCTAGGAATCCACATTTTACGACAAATAACTCACTCAAAATCAAAATATAGAAAGTTCAATTTTCATATTCCCATAGGCACGTGTACAAAGTGGGACAAAGAAACCCGTTTTTCTCGGAAGTTGAAAAAGTGGATTTAGCGCCTTTTGGTTGAAAGCTTTAATGTATTTTCATGCAGACAAGCTTGAAAAGTAGCCCCCGAAAAATAAATATGAATTTGTTTCCCCTGTATTAAAAATTCTCTGTTTCACAATATACCTCTGGTCAATTAAAATGAATCAATTTGTTAATGCTTGGTTTATTAATTCCTTTCCTTCGAGATTCTGAAATTGCTATAGACTTATGTACATGGCCCACCTGGTTCCCACATTATAAAGGTTTTGTTTATACTCGAGAAGAAATTTGAAGAATTTTACAGATACATTTTTGGGTGTAAAATTGGTAATTCTCGTCTTAAAAACCTGTTTATTTTCTGTAGATCAGCGAGGTATCTACAAGGACTGTGTAGCCCTGCTACAGGGCAATGAATACCTGTCATCAAGAGACCTCAAGAACAAGGTAAGAGTTAGTCAGACCAATCCAACATTTGTCTTGTTTGAAATAATAGTCCTGTAGACGGTCCTATACTTCGTGTACTAGACCTGGAGACGTTCTTTAGTACAACGTTTTTTAATTGATTCATATTCTAGAAGGGTTCAGAAGAAATTTCAGCTTTGTTGCCACCTTGGCAACATTGGGCAACTTTTTTTATAAGCATTATAAAGTTAATTAGCTAATTTGCATATTTATGAAATAAGGTCAGGGGTCATTGTCTATCTAGCAATAGTACAATATTGATAAAAACAACAATTATAGGGTATTTTGGGGCAAGGATTCCATTTCTGGTGGTCGTTTGTAAGTGCCATATGGGCAACACCCTGAAATCCAAGATGGCTGCCCCTAATTTGCATATTTATGAATATTATTGATTTTCAGTGGCTACAGCCCTTAATAAGCAATAATTCCAGATTATTATTTGTCAGTTATGTTCTAAGTATGTATTTAAGATATCAAAGATTAGTTGTCATCATGGCAACCTCTGGCAATGCATATTATTTGCATAATTAGGTATTTTACCTAATTTGCATATTCTCCCAAATCGAGTATATTGGGAACCCGGGAAGTAAAAATGACAAGTGATACCACTTTTCCAAGGTTTTCGGGAGCAACAGATCCATTTTTGATACTTATTTCCCTGTATCACCATGGCAACCATCTGAAATCCAAGATGGCTGCTCCCCAAATTACACATGTTATGATACACGGCTATATTCTTTCGGTTATATTAGATCAATATCATAATGTTTGGACTTTTAATTATTGGAAATAGGAACTAGAATACTTGAATCACAATGTAGTTATTTGCTTACAATAAAAAAATCATACTTCTGTAAATGAAATGCCATTAAAGTGGCAAATAGCATTTTTCCTTTAAAATGACAAAGGTGGCCATCTTGGATTTATGTGGGTTGCCAAGGTGATACGTCAAATTAAGTATCATGAATGGATTTGTTGCCCCCTAAAACCTTGGAAAAGTGGTATTACTTGTCATTTTTACTTTCCGGGTTCCCTATATACTTGATTTTGGGGAATATGCAAATTAGGTAAAATACCTAATTATGCAAATTGTATGCATTGCTAGAGGTTGCCGAGGTGGCAACCAAGCTAAATTATCTTTATCACACATGTAGAACATGATTGAGGAAAATAATCTGTAATTATGGCTAATTAGAGGCTGTAGCCACTGAAAATCAATAATATTCATAAATATGCAGATTAGGGGCAGCCATCTTGGATTTCAGGGTGTTGCCCATATGGCACTTACAAACGAGCCACAGAAATGGAATCCTTGCCCCAAAATACCCTAGAATACTTGTTTTTATCAATATTGTACTATTCCTAGATAGAAAATGACCCCTGACCTTATTTCACAAATATGCAAATTAGCTAATTAACTTTATAATGCTTATAAAAAAAGTTGCCCAATGTTGCCAAGGTGGCAACAAAGCTGAAATTTCTTCTTAACCTTTCTTGAATATGAATCAATAAAAAAACGTTGTACTAAAGAACGTGTCCAGGTCCTCGACAAATCTACACGACTATAAGTCAAACTCTTGTTTGAAATTAGTCAAACTCTTGTTTGAAATTAGTCAAACTCTTGTTTGAAATTAGTCAAACTCTTGTTCGAAATTAGTCGAAATCTTGCATGTCTGAACTATTAAAGTCAAACTCTTGTTTGATATTTCACAGGGGAAATACTTATTCTTGTATTTGTATGGTGTAAGGGTGGAAATGCTCCCCAGGGAGTGGACATTGCGTACATTGACTGCAGGATTGATTGATGTGTGTATTTGAATTATATGTATACATGTGTAGAGCTCCTTTTTCTTAATTTGTTCTTTTTGACACGACATATGCTCCGCCGACATATGCTCCGCCGACAATTGCTCCGAAATATGCGACATATGCTCCGCGACAAATGCTCCGCGGCAAATGCTCCGCCGACATATGCTCCGCCGACAATTACTCCGCCGACAATTGCTCCGCCGACAATTACTCCGCCGACAAATGCTCCGCCGACAAATGCTCCGCCGACAATTGCTCCCCCGACAATTGCTCCGCCGACAAATGCTCCGCCGACAGATGCTCCGAAGATGCGACAATTGCTCCGCGACAAATGCTCCGCGATATTTGCTCCGCCGACAAATGCTCCACCGACAAATGCTCCGCCGACAAATGCTCCTCCGACATTTGCTCCGCCGACATTTGCTCCGCCGACAATTGCTCCGCCGACAATTGCTCCGAAGATGCGACAATTGCTCCGAAGACGCGAAAATTGCTCCGCCGACAATTGCTCCACCGACAATTGCTCCGCCGACAATTGCTCCGCCGACAATTCAGTTTAAGAGGTTCGTAATTCCGAAGGTTCAATTATTCCGAAGTTTCGTTATATTAGTCCGAAAATAAAATAGGGTCGTCAATACGAAAATGAAATCTGGTTTGTTACTAAAATTTGTGGTTGATTTCTGGTAAAGAGAAACTCAACTATCCCTTTAAGCATACCTCTCCCCCTTCCCCTCCCTTGGCAAGACCAATTCAACATTTCAGTTTATTTCATTTTTTTAATTGGCACTATAGCATTATAAAATAGCAGAATTTATTTTGAAGTGTTTGCAATAACCAACCTTCGGAATGACTAACCTAAAGGTCCTTTCCGATTGAGCGGCGAACGTTGGCGAACGTTTACGAATATAGCGAAATCGCGGGATTTCGCCAAGATTCGTTAACCGTTGCAAAAGTTTGTTAAAGGTTGCAAGAAAATTCACAAACCGTCGCAAACGGTTTTTCTTGTCGCAAAGAAAGTTTCAACATGTTCAAAATTTCTTTACGAACGTATTTTTCACAAACTGTTGCAAAACAGTCCCAAGCCTCTGCAAACGGTTTTAAGACATGTCGCTAACGTTCTAACCAAATGACTATATGTTTCATTTATAAGCAACCCATTGAATGGCGAATGCAAAAATTCCATTTATTTTATTTTTTGGCTTGGGAACTCGAAAAAATAATATGCCAGAGACCAGTAGCGCAATGACCTAAAACTTTTTTTGGGCTCAACCAATCAACCACACGCGCATCACCACCGGATATTGCGTGGTAGCGAAGCTACCAAGCCCGAAGTAGCGTGACGACTGAGCCGGGGGGGGGGGGGGGGGGGGCGGGGGAGGACAATGTTGTTGTTTTTTTATGCTTTTGAAAAAAAAGCGTTTTTCTTGGCAGCCCAAGGGGGTGGGGGTAGGGGGGGGGGGGGGGGGGTTAAAGCCCCTAAACACCATTGGAGGGTGTGAAGTGGGGTGTCTCCTTCACAACGGTATATAGAGCTTTTGCATTTTGGGACTTAAATCATATCCAGATAGGAGCAAATTTCGATGGAGCAAATGTCGGCGGAGCGAAAGTCGGCGGAGCATTTGTCGCGGAGCAATTGTCGCATCTTCGGATCAATTGTCGGCGGAGCAAATGTCGGCGGAGCAATTGTCGCGGAACAATTGTCGCATCGTCGGAGCAATTGTCGGCGGAGCAATTGTCGGCGGAGCAAATGTCGGCGGAGCAAATGTCGGAGGAGCATTTGTCGGCGGAGCATTTGTCGGTGGAGCATTTGTCGACGGAGCAAATATCGCGGAGCATTTGTCGCGGAGCAATTGTCGCATCTTCGGAGCATCTGTCGGCGGAGCAATTGTCGGCGGAGCAATTGTCGGCGGAGCATTTGTCGGCGGAGCATTTGTCGGCGCAGCAATTGTCGGCGGAGTAATTGTCGGCGGAGTAATTGTCGGCGGAGTAATTGTCGGCGGAGCATATGTCGGCGGAGCATTTGCCGCGGAGCATTTGTCGCGGAGCTTTTGTCGCATATTTCGGAGCAATTGTCGGCGGAGCATATGTCGGCGGAGCATATGTCATGGAACCCTTTTTGTAAATCTGGTATTTGGAACTTAGATTGGTCCTTTTTTATGATTGCCTAAACTTAACTTTTTAAATTGAATCTGTTTTAATTGAACCTTGAACAAATTTGAATGACCTGTTTTCACTTTTTATTTACTGTACTAAATAAAGGGAGAGTTGCACTTCATGAATGATGAACTTGTGGAAGGTGGGCGGAAGGATAAGATGTCCAATGGCATCGGCTACCGGGAGGTGAGACAGTATCAGACAGACTTCCATCTTGTCAGGTATGTTCAATGTACAGTGGAACTTTGTTAGAACAAGGCCCTTGGTACCACGAGCATAATTACCATTTTATATCACATATCTTGTTCTATCAGGGTAAACAACAAACCAAAGTAATATAAAGAGTTGAAAGAGTAATCTATCTGACTGTATTCTGACAATAAGGTTTTTTCAGCCTTTGTTTCACATTATTCACCTTTTGTTTTGTCACTTATATACAGGTCAAGTACTGTGAGTTGTCCCCAATAATGAGTAAAATCGCATATTTCTGAAAGAAATAATTTGCGGTAATTAATTTATTGAATAATACGAAACCTTTAACAGGTGCTTGCATTAATTGTCCAGGTTCTACTTTGTATTGATTCAAGATACACAACAGGTAGCGGGAAGAAGTCTTTGATTATATTCCCTATTTTTCACCCATTGCATCCCTAGGTTTTACTTCATTACCAAGATTCACAACAAGTACTGGGAGGAAGTCATCTTTCCAGACTTAGCGAGTGAACCTGTTCCAGACGTGATCATCATCAACTCTTGTCTCTGGGACATCTCTCGCTACGAGCGCTGGGGCAACGCCGGCATGGAGTCGTACAAGCGCAACGTGGAGAAGACGTTCAGCAAGCTCAACAGCATCCTGCCGTTAGAGTGCCTGGTCCTGTGGAACACAACGCTGCCTGTGGCGTCCAAGATCAAGGGCGGGTTCATTCTGCCACAGATCAAGCATGTGTGCGAGACTCTACGGCTGGATGTCATGCAGGCAAACTTCTACACCAAGGAGCTGGCAAAGCTCTACGACGTGGATGTCCTTGACCTCAACTTTTACTTCCGACATCAGATGCACCGGCAGGTCGGCGATGGCACGCACTGGAACTACATGGCGCATCGTAGGATCACCAACCTGATCTTAGCGCACATAGCTGTGGCGTGGGGGGTTGGGCTGCCGAGAGGAATCGTTCCTGCAAGTTCTTCATCCCCTGCACCTCTACCCTCTGATGATGTCCAGGAGCCCTCGGCATCGAGTCTGTACACAGACTTTGACAAGGTTGAGACTCAGAGCCATGTGCCAACCCATCCCAGAGGTCCGGTTTCCAGGTCTTCAACTCCAGTCCTGAATGCAGATCAGTCAGTCGAGCAGTTGTCACGCAGCGAACAAAGAAAGAATGAGCTTGGAAAAAGTGACGCTACAGCCAAAGGATCTGAGAGAACCGAGAGTAAAACAGCCGGCATTTCAATGCGTCACACGCTCAATCTAGAATCCAAGAACCTTGTCAATCGTTCAAGTCCTATCCTTGGAGCTCAGCCCAGTGGGGATGCTAGAGGCATAGAAACGCAGAAGCCACTCGCCAAATCTGATGGTACTGGTGACCACCGTGCATCTGCCAACAGCAGTCCTGCTCCATCGCTTGAGGGAGTGGCTCTTCCATCCAACATCAAGCTTAATCCCATCGATGTGACCAGCGTAGATGGCGACAAGAAAGGTCCGTCGTTCCCGCAGTCTTCCGGCTCTAGGAAGGAGCGTGTGCCAAAGGCGGGAAACCGCTTCCAGCCCTATGTGCAGCAACAGCATCCCTACCAGCCAGGGCAGCATTACCCACATCCACAGCCGCAACCGCATCCTCATCCGGCTTACAACCAACAGACACCCATTCTATACTCGCAGCCTGTTCTTCCGTACCATGTCAACCCTGGGGGTATGCATCATCCACAGTACAACCCAAACCGAGGTGGACAGTACTACGGTCCAAATCCGCCACAGGGACATGCCATGAATGCCTTCCAGGGTGGCAACCCAGGTCATAACCAGGTGACCTACAATCAGTACTTGGCTCGCGTCAACCAGCGCATTGAAGCCGAGCGCTCCACCCAGATGACGAGAGACCTCCTGTATGAAGCAATGCTCAGATTCAACTGAAGTAGTTGACCAGCTAGTGGCCATATTTTTATAAGGGAGCATTTCAGTGACAGATGGATAGAACATGCTATGAACACATTGCCTATGTCTATGAGAACATGGAGGTTCAAACAGTCAACATTGTGTATTGAAACGTTACAGATGTTACAAATATGGAGACTGTGAAGCAAGATGATTTTTAAAAGTCAAATGATGAATCCTTTCATAAAACAGAAGAAAAAAAACAAAGACACTCCTGAACAATTTCTAAATAAGTACCAATACTCAAGTATCTATTTAACGAGTCACGAGACCATCAAAAGCGAGTCCGAGTCCGGACTCGACTACAGCACTGGAAGTTAAATACACAAGTTAAATTCAGGGTTCTGGGATTTAAGTCCCATTTCTTTGCTCTGTTTTGTTGTAATTTATTCACCCTATCTAGTGCAGTTTTCCCAGTATATGCTTATAGTTATACCAGTACTTGTTTTACAGATAAGCATGAATGTATTATGTATGTTTTAGACATCTCTTATTCATTGTACATACCTTGTACATCAAGCATAACTCTTTTCATTGCCAAAGATTGAAATTGTATTCTGAAATGTATTTTTTGCCAAAGAACATTTGTGCAGCTTTTCTAAATAATTTGTGTGCTAACTATATAAGTATTTCACCAAGATATGGAATCGTGTGCCTTTTGTTTCAGTCATGTACATTCCTAGCCTTAAATATATTAAATTATATTTGTGTGTGTGATCGAGATTAATTAAGTTACATGGTGCTTATATTTTGAGACAAGTATTTTCTTTCGATATAATAGATATAAACAAACATATAAATAACAAGGTTTTTTAAATTATGACTATATACATATATAAAGATTTATTGTTGTAAACGTGGGATTAAAGTTCTTTGTACACTGTACATGCAGGGATGTATTCTATTTGGGGGGGGGGGGGGGGGGTATATCAATAATTAAACAATTACAAGTATTACAATTATATTGCATGTGATTACCAGCAATATACAAGGTCAGCATTCAGAAATGTATACATTTTGAGGTGTGAAACCATGATTCACCCCACAAGAAAGGTAAGTTCACCTCGATTTTGTTTGTGAATAAATTGTAAAATAAAAAACACAAAAGGGAGGTTAAAATGTGCATTGGATAATAGTTTTGTATTGCATGACACAAGTTTGTGTTGTGTAACTGTTCTCCTGTGGATGTGCACTGTGGCAAGATTGGTAAAGCTTGTGCCTTCCAATTGTAAGCTAAAAATCTGTCCAGCGCATTTTCCTTCAGAAAGAAAATGTATCAATTTGCTGCTCGCGACCCAGGTGTACAAATGGGTGCCTGGAAAGTTTGGAACATGGTTCTTTAGCACTGTGTGTGTTGCCAAAATGTCTGGCTGGAATGCTCCATAGGGAGTGGAAATGTGCTCTTTGTGTGATCTTTATTTTCTGGCTGCCTCTTCCTTTTCTCCTCTTTCTCTTCCTATTCCAAGTATGCATGTTATTTTGCTTCCTTTTCCAGTATAAAACAGATAAATCAACTCCATAATTATGATTATTATTTGTTTATTGCATGCTGTACGTAATAAAATAATAATACATTATGTCATTTTTGATGGCCTTCCCTGGACAGTAGATTTATGCCCTATAAAATGGCATACCTTTTGTTATGTTTTGATATAATATATGCAAGAATATAATTATGTTTTGTATTTTTTCCTGATAGCTTTAGATCATACAATGTAGTAGGAATAGTTATGTTTGTCACTAGAATCTTGTACAGTAGTTACTATAAAGGGGTATCTGATGAAAAGAACATGCTATTAATATGCCTTTGCATGTTTATGAGAATTAATTTTATAGTTACTAGAGTAAAGGGGTATCATCATCATGATATTGAATACAGTGGTATTGATCATGATATATTATGTTTTTAAAGGAAAAGCCAAAAGGTGAACATGCATATATAGGTCTACTTTCTATAGTTTATACTAACCTTGCACATGTGGAAGTAGTATTACTGTATACCTTTTTGTGTTTGAAATGTCAAACGTTGCTGTATGATGCCAATTCCAGCATTTGCTTCTCCAATAAATACAGTCAAAGAAATATTTCAACGTTTGATTTATTTGTGTTTTTTGTTGTCTTTCTTATTTCTATTGTGATAAAAATAAAGATGATGAAGAATATTATGGTGATTATAAGCACGGGGTCGATAATGGTGATGATGGGGCCACAGTGGGTGCCTGATGGGGGTGTTGATTGCAATATATGGTGGTGGTGCCTGGTGGTGACGATGACGCTCATCAATTGGTATAGCCCATTTACAAACGGACGTTGTTTGATCTAAATGAATACAACATGAATATAATATTCTTAGATGTATACTCCGTGATGTGGCGTTGATATCGGAGATGGGGTAGGGGAGCACAGGGTCATTTGCCCCTGCCCCCTCAATAATTTGACAATGGCAATGAAAACGTACAGAACTAGTAAAAAAAACTAAAAACAATAAGGAACAATGATTGTGTATTATGGCGTTAATACTAATTTTGAATGAACGCCAAAAACAAAATAACGACAACATGCATAATGGAAAATAAACAACTTGTTGTTGTTATTTTATGGCAATCAGTCAAACTTGACTATTGTTGCCAATTTAAAGGGATCTAGTAACTTTGTTGATGTCATGTGCAAAAAGTGATGAGTGGTTGATACAATGTATATGTTATCTGATATGTGTTGTCTCACATAGGGACTCCCGCCACCAATGTGTAATATCAAACAAAATAAGAACTGTTCTTTCCTGTGAAATACACATGCACACCGACACAATAGTAATTACATTCAAAACTACATACTACACACTAAAAAAAAAAAAGGGTCAATGTTGCACCTTTGAAAAGGTGCAAACCGCTTGACACAGGTTGCTCCTTTAAAGGTGCATAATTCTACGTTTAGTTGAAGGTGTAAAGATGCACATTGCAAGTTTGCACCTTTATTGCGTCATAAAAGTGCAACTCTGCACATTTAGAGATCTAAATTGCACCTTAACGGTGCAACTTTTAACCTTCAAATTATTTGGTGCAGCTATAGCACTTTGCCAGAAGGTTTAAAGTTGCATCATTTAAGGTGCTCCCAGTGTGGCAACGGTCGGCACCGATATAGGTGCATTTTTGTTCTGATCGCTGAGACAAATATTAATGGATAAGCAACATTTGAAGTGAAAAAATAAATTTAGTACAAAATGGTTGCACTTTATTTTGTGTGCACCTTTTTCTGCACCTTTAAACAAGGGCGCAACGTTAAACCTTTTGAAGGTGAAATTTATTTGCAATGGTGGCAGCTCATTTTAAGGTGGAACTTCACCTGTAGGTAGGGTGTAAAGTTTCACTTTGGATTAAAGGTGCAACGTTAAACACACAGTGGTCAGAGTGGCATGTTGGAGCTACGTTGCACCCAAAAGATGCAACGATGCACCTTTAACCCGAAGGTGCAACTTTTTTTTTGCTAAAATAAAGGTGCAAATGTGCACCTATAAAGGTGCTGCCAGTGTGGCAAAATAAGGTGCAGATTTTACCCGTTTTATCTTAGTGTGCACAATAAACCTGCACAATTAGTTCATATTAGGCTACACACAGTATGCCAAATAACCACTTATCAACTAACTTATGTTGGTATCTTTTCTACAAAGCCAATTGGTACCCATTAAAATTCTAATTGGTATACCCACTGAATTCAATGGGTACCCATTGAAACTGAATTCAATTGGTAGCCTACCCATTGGCATTGGTTTCAATGGTTTCATTGCTTGTAATCGAAGTACCGTTATATTGGAAATGAAACAATTACCAATTGACTTCAATTGGTAATTGTTTTATTTTCCATATAACGGTACTTCGATTACCAATTGACTTCAATTGGTAATTTTCAATTGGTAATCCTGATTACCAATTGAATGCATACCGAATTTGATCAATACTAATCTGTACCGTTACTCATTATGCACATAAACTGCATACAATTATTATTTCCTTGAAATTGTATATAACTATGAATTACAGTCAGCATTGAAGTCAGCATTGAAGGATCCCCTCCTACTTTTTGACGGAGCCCCAGGCCTGACTTAGACACTTTATTTACCTGAAATAAATACATACCACATGATTCATGAATGATATCACGCTCACACATAGGGTCTCCCGCCATGTGTTTGGGTCTCAAAGTCATAATTTCATATCTCGGTATATTACTACATTCCTTTATCCTAATGAAAGCGTTATATAAATTAATAACTGAATGTATATTATACACACCATCTGCCCAATATACTAGATAATTTTCTTCAAAAACATGTGAAGCGAGCCGTTCTATATTAAACAAAACGAACGTGCTTTTTCAGTACCAAATCCATTATATCTTCTACTTCATTTATACCTGTTTCAAACTTTCAAGTATGAGCATGGCTCTTTCTATCGTATATTGGCGGCAATCAACTAAATAATGATGTACAGATTATATTACAGGGCAACAGAAAGTGTACCCCCATTTATATTGTTTGTCCAAACATGTCTTGGCAAAAATAATAGACTGTCTTGATCAAAATCAGAGTGGGTTGCATACAATCATAAGTAAAAAAGTGGTCTAGCGCCATCTGTTGACATAGATAAAACAGTATACATTTGCCTTGAACTGGATGCACTTTACTGCACTGACGACGACTTAGGAGTGCTACCAGAATAACGCTTTGGACAGATGAATTACAAATCCCGAAACGTAGATTTTTAGGCATTTGTTGAGCTTCTTTAAATCTGCTTTTAACTGATTCTCAAGCATTTACATGTATTATTTAAAACTGCAACTGTGATCGACTTTCGTGTCATCGGATAGTCGTTCGTGAATCGCAGCACACGTCAACTGCATACGGTAGTGCATGCACACGAATGAATGGATGGATTTTGTGTCTGTGTTTTGATTGACAAGCCAGCTCTGCCTTACTTTGGCTTGGCTAAGAACTTGCTACCAGTTATGCATATGGACACAATTTGATCTCGAACACTGTGGAGAGGCAGAGGATAAACATGGATTTACACAAGCCACAGTTGCTACGCTTTTCAAATGTCGTTCTCCGACTTCCGAGTGTCTTTATCTTGGAGTCACTCTACCATTCAAGAGCGCAGAAGCTGATCGAAGAAAGTGATGTCATCCACAATGAAGTGGTAGAGAAATTGGGTGTTGCTCCAGAAAAGTTGACACTAGGCGCACAATATGTTGGTAAGATTTAGATTTAGACGTGTCATGTGTAAAAGCGGCAAAAGAAACGTCAATCATGTAATAGTCTTGGTAGTTGTACTTTTGTAATTGTAGATTTATAATTCAAGTATAAAAATAAATGTAGTTTTCATTATCCCTATCATTGTATCAAAAGTAGAATAAATTGAATTGGGATGAGTTAATGAATTAAAAGAATGTAAATGAGACCGGCTTAATTTATTTAAAAAGTGATGTAAACATTTTAAGGTTCATCAATTAATACACATTTAACAAGTCAAAGTCACACAACAAAAAAGTTTAAAGCTTAAAATGCCTACGGGTCGGTGGTAGCTTTCGATGCACATTCGTGCGTCTTCTTCAGCCTACTGACTGCTTTTGTTTTGATTGGCGTTGGATCAGTCACGTGACGCTTCCGCAGTTTTGCTTAGGTAGTTTGCTAAGTTCTATTTATCCTTGAATGTAAAATTAACTTTAAAAATCATAAATTTGCTTGTTATGTTATGAATATTCTCATGGATTTCTACCAATGTTCCTTTTGTTCCTCCAGGCTATGTCATTGCTTTCTTGCTGCACGCCCTCCCGCTGCGCATGCTGTTCAAGTTCTACCTGCATGCCATTGTGGGTATCCTGATCCTGGCCTCGCACCATCTGTCCAGTCACTACCTGTCCCTGCAGGCCGAGGCCGACCCTGTTACACACGCGTCCATCTACCGGACTTCAGCCAGTACTCACCAACTGTACAGGTTCATGGGATTACAGGTCAGTAATAAAAGGGAACAAAACTTGTACAATTTCTAACGATTAACTGCATGTTCTTACATAAGTCAGCTATAAAAAGAATTTAATTTTAACCCAAAGTCTACGAGATTGTGTATTTCCCACTTGAGGGTTAATACATGATCTCCAGATTCCTGTAGTGAATGGTTGAAAACAATTTTCAGGTAAAACAAATATTTTGAACTATCTTAGCACCTAAATTGGACAGTTGCATTAAAGTTTGGTCCTAGAGCTACAATCCAGTAGTTTAAAGCACTTTTTCTTGATTTATTGCCTATCAAGTATCATGCATGAAACTTTTTATTAAAATGTATCTTTCTTTTCCTCCAGGTCATCATTTGTGCTGTGTGTGCCAGAATACTCCAGACCAAGCATGTCTGGGTGTTTGCGTCCTACCTGCTACCGCTGGTGGCACGAGCTTGTGGCATGTCCGTGCCCTTTGCTGTCATCATGCACTCGATTGCTGAAGTCCTCTCAATGTTCGTTGTGACCGTCTTTACACTGCGCCACATACTTGTTCCCTACCGCCTTGCCCTGATCGGACTGCAGACTCTGCAGGAGTACATCGAGCTGTATGGCATCGTCAGCGTCGTCCTCGCTCTCTACAACCGGTTCTTTGTTCCAGGAATTTACCTCTTCTTCTGGATCACCATCTTCATGTACCAACTGTACACCTACTTTGCCACCAAGTCTCACATGCCGGTACAGGAGAAGTGGGTATTGATTTTGCTCGCATCCATTGCAGATTCCTGCGTGAGCCCGTGGGGTCTTGTTGGCCTCAGCTTCACCGTGTCCTACACGGCCTACGTGGTGCTGATGTTTTGCAGGATATATCTTAAGGGATTCACGGACAGAGAACAAAGGGACTTCTTGCATAGAGGATGGACAGAAGGGGTCACTCTGATGTTGCTGGCAATGCAGACGGGGCTTCTGAGCTTGAAGAGATTCGAGAAGATCCTCTTGTTGAGCATCGTTCTGTTCATCGTGATATCATCCACGATACAGTCCATTCACGAATTGACGAATCCTGTGCTCTTGTCCCTCGGGGCGTCCAACAGCCGTAGCGTAGGCAAGCATGTCAGGGTCCTTCTGCTGAGCTTTTCCCTGATGTGTGTCCCGCTGTACATGTCCTACATGGTGTTCACAATATTTGACATGGAGCTGTGGCTGTTGATCATCGTGTCAAGCTGTCTCCTGACTGCCATCCAGACGCTGGGATCCGTCATGATCTACATCCTCTTCATGATGGATCACAGATACGAGGCTCCCTGGGAGTCACTGGATGATATCGTCTATGGCATCCAGTCCATGTGCCACGTACTGGAGTTCATCCTTGCCCTGTTTGTCCTGTGCTATGGAGGCCTTGAGTCCATGCAAACAAACTACAACCTCACAGGTGGTCTCGTCATCATGGTCCACTCCTACTTCAATGTCTACCAGCGTGCACAGGCAGGATGGAGCTCCTTCATGAAGCGACGCAACGCTTCCAGGAAAATCAATCACCTACCAAGAGCAGATCCCCAGGAGCTGGCGACAATGAAGGATCTATGTCCCATCTGCTATGAGGAGATGCAGTCGGCTCGCATCACACCCTGCAAGCACTACTTCCATGGCATATGCTTGCGCAAGTGGCTGTACGTCCAGGAGCATTGTCCTCTTTGCCAATGTGTGATTGTGAAATCTGCTGGGAGTGACACTGGTGGTACGGGTAACAATGGTGACCATGAAGATGTTGGGCACCAGCATGAGACAGACACATCTGCAGAGCAGCCTCTGGGTCAGGGTACAGAATCCTACCAGGATACTGGGGACAGGAGTACAGTGGAAGGAGAACAAAGTGAAGCATGTGGCAGTAGCCAAGATCCCGGAAGCAGCACTGTCAAAAGTGAAAAGATTGAGGTGAGTGAGACCAGTG
>JBAMJV010005056.1:0-32099 GCA_037951105.1 Echinarachnius parma | reverse complement strand
GTTTTACCAGACATGTTATACACGTACGTCTGTTGTTATTATATCCCGAAATATTTGTCATCAGATAATGACACAATGTCCTTTTAAACATGTAAACAAGACGGGTCATTTGGCACTGTCTTGTATAATAACACCAAACAATGTCGTGACATATGGTTCGTGGTATGTAACCATACGCCAACAGGTTACACGGAATCCAATACCAGGTAAGCCATGACAGGTCTCAGTAATCGTTCAGTAGTTGATACTTCAATCTGGTTAGCCCCTTCTCAATGCCCCCCTCTCCGCATGTCAACAAACGTACACACGCATACACGCACACACAAACGAACGAACGCAGACACACGGATGCAACACCAAAACACAAACCTACACACACACACAATACCAGTAGCACTGGTGTAGATCTTTGTGGGTGGTTTCATTCTACTGTGTTTATCCCCTTCTCCAAATAAAACAAATTTAAAAAACACCAACCCACACAATGGGTGATTTCAAGTATGGTGTTTAGGGCTGGTGTTAGTGTTTATCAAACTGGTGTTTGTGTGTAATAAACACTAACACCGGCCTTAAACACCATACTTGAAATCACCAATGCCCACACAAAGAAAACACACATACACGCACACACACACACACACACACACATACACACGCACACACACGCACACACACACACACACACACAC
Organism: Echinarachnius parma; assembly: GCA_037951105.1. Taxonomy (NCBI): domain Eukaryota; kingdom Metazoa; phylum Echinodermata; class Echinoidea; order Clypeasteroida; family Echinarachniidae; genus Echinarachnius; species Echinarachnius parma. Next base: position 31,410 of record JBAMJV010005056.1, on the reverse strand, counting down.
ACACACACACACACGCACACACACGCACACACACACACACACACACACAGCCACACACCCCCCCCCCCCCCACACACACACACAAGCACACATACACATACACACGCACACACACTTACACACGCACATACACATATACACTCATACTTTACAGACACATACAAACACACGCACGGACCAAACAAACAAACATACGCACGCATGCACAAACAAACAAACATTACAAGTAAATACACGTTACGCACACACGCGTGCTTGAAAAACACTTGCGACATCACGTGGGCGAATGTCAGGGCATGGATTATACTAGTACAATCCATGGTCAGAGGTGGATAGTCCATCCAACCTCTCTGGTATGTGGGTCAGAATGGCAGTCGAAATTCAATACCGTATGGCCGAGATATGACCTACCTTGTTAATTGGTACAATCATTCATATCAAGTATAGGTTCGGATTCGTTGAATTAGATGGGCGGTGCCATCTTAGGAGCGCCTTGCGCACGGCGCGTACGTAATACGGAATACACACAGGCTCAGTGTTATGCAATGCCCACAAACTATAGCCTAGTTCAAAATTGCCAAAATGGCGACCAGTGATCTAAAATCCCCCGCAGGGATCTAGTATAAATATAGCATCGTCACAATCATCAAAACTTACTTGGAACTGTAGCACTTTTCATAATATTTACCTCATTGTATTCGCATTACCAATATGACTATGGGACAGCTTTTGTTTTGCAAATTTCTGTAACGTTATAAAGATGACTTAAAGGGATAGTTGAGTATTGGTCAAACTTAACTTTAGTAACCAAAACCTGCACGATTACGATACAAACTAATAGTTATAACTTCACCATGCTCGAAAAGTATACACAATTACAAACGACAAAGTAAAACCCCTGTTATCATTCAAAAAGAGCCGTTACAACTCGAAGTGTCAAATTAACTCGGCGCGAAGCACTAGCGTTGTAGGTCCTAATACGGGACTGTATAGTGCAGTGTGCGGTAATACGGGACTGTAGTGCAGTCACTGTGTGCGGTAATACTATACAGTAGTACGTGTTAGTATCGCAACCATAGAAGACTCCAACACTGCCGTTGACGCAACTCGCAAGCCCCATTCGCATTCGTTCGCCTTTCGTTCACAGTCGCGCTAACACACGGAGAGACTGTTCCATGAGGCGCATAATATCACTGATTTTTGCGGAATGGAAGGAAAAATCATAATCTTAATCCACCCGGTAGTTGGATCACATATTGGAGAGTAAATTGCTGGTAAGTACCGTATCATATGTATAGTTTTAAGCACAATTAGCGTGCACACAAATATTGGTTTCAGTCTTTTATTAGGAGAACATAGAACGCTAGTGCCTCGCACTAGCGGTTCTAAAAAGTGATACCCGGGCGTCAACCACTTTTATATGATATTTTGAAAGCAAATTTCACAACAATTAGAGCATTTGAATGGAAATTATTATTATTTCCCATGTTTTTTTCGATGATCTTTCATATGGAATTGAAATCAACCAAATCCGTTTCAATCGATGTTGGGGGGCACTTTGGAAATTACCAAAACTCAACTTGGCCTTTAAGTGTTAAGATTTATAATTCTCTACTGATACTTATAAGTCAGTGTCAATGAGTTAGCGAATATCACTTTGCATTTTCGCTCATTACTCGGTCATAATCATGACATTTATTTACCTCGAACTTTCACACATCAGTAAGTGGACATAATTATTACATCACAAAAATACACATTTTATCATCCATTCATCAGATTTTGCAAAGTTATTAGATCCCTTTAATGCATTTCAGACAAACGCATAGGGCGAGAACAGTTCATGTTTAGTACGAATTAACAGAGGTGTGGCCTAGGGCTACTGAATGGAGGTGCCTTCAGAAGTGCATGGGAGCACGTAGGGGGGGGGGGGGGGGGGGGGGGATTGATTTTGACTTCGACTTCGATCAGTCAATCAGTCCAGGGAAGCTATAGCTTGTCGATATCGCCTTGAAATCACACATGCAGCATAGCCATGATAGCTGGAGCTCATGATTAACGAGTGTGTACTGCGCACGCACCCATACAGAGGGGCATAATGAGGTGACGTAGCAAGGCCAGGTTCAACGTAAGGGGAACATAAGGGGTACACAAGGGAACATTTTTGGCAGAAAAAAAGACATACATAAGGTGTGCCCCCCCCCCCCCCCCCCCCCCCCCCCCCATCGTTCAGTCCGACCACGGAAAGCCACCGTGTCCATGTTTCTATACTTTATTATAGGTTATAATCTATAACCTCTATGGGGTTCACACGTTCTAGACAAAACAAAAAGAGAGCACGACTGAAGCACGTGGCAGAGATTCATCATCAAGGGCATGAGGTGGCATAGGTGACACAATTATGGATTACCAAAAAACATATAGGCCTAGTATAGACATAGGACCTGAGTAATACTGGAACAGAGTCTCATGATTCCCACATCCCCGTACACAGTACAGGCAATGTTCTAGACCTAAACGGAAATACGAATTCGGCACGTGCCACGTGGTGAAACATTTCAAAGTGCAACAACAAGGCACCGGATAAGATATACTGTAGACCCACATAATACAAGTACAATGACGTAGGCCTAGAGGAGGGATTACCTCTCTTCTCGGAAACCTATGGTTTACAGTGAAAGGTGGGTCAGATTTGTACCTCACGCGCGGTGCCATCTTTCGAACGTCTTGCGCACGGTCAGCGTAACGCACACTCACTCAGCGTTATGAGTAAGTGTGTATTACGCTGACCGTGCGCAAGACGTTCGCAAGATGAGCGCATGATTTACGAACCCGAACCACATATAACTGTTAACCATTCAAAGGTGGAATTGAACCCGCCTATAGTACAACATGGCGATCAGCATTGTAGCATCCCCAGTCCCCCACGTTTGACGATCTTGAACTCGCGTCATTTTACTCGGTGCCATCTCGCGAACGTCTTGCGCAAGGGGCGTAATGCACACTTACTCAGCGTTATACAGTGCGCGCACACTTCAGTCTAGCCCAGCTCAAAATGTCGGTGTTGACGTAGTGTTGCATCCCCACGCATGACGCGTCATTTTGACTAAAGAGAACTACAGACTACACTATGAAGTAAAACAAAAGTAACCAAGGGTTACATGATTGCAACACTCTGATGAGAATTCCAGCCATAATGTTCTAGTTCGAAAAGAAAACCAAGCTGGAAATTGGAACACTTATCACAATATTTCAGGGAACTCGACCCTGGAAATGGTTGACCTTCGAGCAACGCGAGCTCCTCAACCTTGGGGAAAAACGCCCCAAATGCCCTAGAAAAACCTTCTCAAATCTTTTACCAGGAAGAACATATCAAAATATACGGTGCCATTTTGTCCCGGTTAAATAAGTACACGTGTTGTTTTGTGTCCTCTACGATAGTGGAATAAGGACAAATCTAACTTTCCCAGTCCCGTAAAAAAATATCAATACCGTGTCACGTGTCTATGGTTCATTTATATATTAACCAGGGCCCAGTTGCAGAAAGAGAAGCAATCGATCGTAAAGATGCAATTGATTGCAATTCAGAAAATATGCAAATTTTAACTCATCAGATTAGCGCAATTAGTCACATGAACCGACTTGCAATTAATTGCTACTTTACAATCGATTGTAACTCTTTCTGCAACGGGGGCCCTTGACTATGCGTCATACACCGACAAAATAACATTTCACTTTTTCAATAATGTCGGTCTTACATTAGGATATAGGTCTGAACAGTCTAAACATCCTCACAGGTTGCATGCTAAATAGATATGTTTTGTTTTTGTCAAATGATAATGATTGTTCGATGAACAGATGAAGGCTCAATTAGCAGTTCACTATACTGGACATAGGCGTACACGCCGAACAAAAATGCGGGGAGGGGGGGGGGGGGGGGGGCTGCAAAGGACCCGGCTTCTTATTGGACAAACTAACAATTCGATTGTCCCAATTGAATATGCCTTCCGCGGAAGAGATGAAGGTTGAACAAAGAAGGTGTGTTAACCCGAATTGCACTAATCTCGTGTGACTCATTTCCCGACAAAATATCATACTAAAAAACAATGAGTATTGGCGGAGGTGGCGAGGGAGGGGGGAGGTGGCGAGGGAGCGGGGGGGGGGGGGGGGGGGGGGTGGTTGCAGCCCTCAAGCCCCCATCAAGATAATAAGGCAGTGCTTGGGGGGAGTTTCATCAAATCAAGGAGTCTTTCCACGTATTCTAATACCGCCTTAATCAGACTATCACGATGGGGCTGAGTTTCATTTCGCGACCTGTACAGTGGCACTTGCTGGCAATGTTTTGGTAATTTCACGACTGGTTAACCAATTAACGAATGGTTTACATGGTTTACGTGACTGCAATGCAATGCATGAGCACATGTATCCGATCGAGTTACTAAACGAATGTTCATGATGTGCACTTTCCTCTGTGGTAAAGCGAACCTTGATAATGACTGTTATTCTAACTTATTGATTTTCAAAACAGACTTTGGTGACACGTGATGACCGATTTTTGGTTACCACCCGACGGTGTGCAAATACCGATCAACATTATCTAGACAATCAATTACATGTATTTACATTGTATAGCTTAGTGTTCATTCAATGAACTTCCAAAGAACTTTGACAATATTTGTAACAGTTGTTGATGTTACCATGATTACACAGTTTTGGATGACAAAACAATATCAATGGCGTTTGTAAAAACAACTTGGTACCTATAGTTTGCACTGGGACCAGTAACGCTCAGATATGTCGTCCCAACCAATGAAGAAAACAAAACAAGTTGTCGTGAACATACTAGAACATATCAGAACACACTAAAATGACGGTGTGATTGGGGGAACATGATGGGGAAGGGTGGTCGGAGAAGGCATGGGTAGGAGTGTGTGAAGGAGGGTGAACTGAAAGGAAAGGGCCACCCTGTAGGGCCACCCTGTTGAAATAAAACGTTAATTGATAGATAGATAGATAGATAAATAAATAAGAGAAACTCATTTAAAAAGGCCTATGGTCATCATCACCGAGCATGGCTTAGTGGTTAGAGTGTCCGCCTCATGCACGGGAGGTCCCGGGTTCGAAGTTCGAACCCAGACCAGGTCATACCAAAGACTCTAAAAATGGTACCCTCTGCCTTCTAGCCAGGCACTCGGCATTTATAGAATGGAGAAGGGAAAGTTAATCACACGAGTTACCAGAGGACTGGCCCCCTTCTGTAGCTTTCGCTACATGTATTAGACGTGTGGCCTAGGGCTAATGAATCGGAGATAGGCGCCGCCTTATGTGCCAACATTGGCACGGGAAGGTCTTTAACTTTAACTAATGGTCATCATCTGCACATCGACATGATCCAACATGACCAAAGACCAATACGAAAGCGATGTACGGAAGACCTCATCAACTTCAGGTGGCCCTGAAGAGCGCTGCAGCTGTGGTCTTCACGAGATCATGCCATGCAACTCTCCCCTCTGCCACGAGTCATGTTGCACCCTCCAATCCTTCAGACACTCTTTATATCGCCAGTCAAAGATATCGATCGACGACCTCTACCACGGTTTCCTTCAATTGCTCCTTGCATTATTCGTTTCTCAACACCTCAGCTGTTCTTCTAGCGATGTGCCTACATGAAGACTAGTAAAACGATACGGGAAAGGAGGAGGAAGATGATCACGATGGAAGGGGGACATGGGTTGGGCATGATGGGTATGGTCACGGGGGTCTCGACTCTCTTTACCGAATACCATTATGATTATACCCTATATTTTCAAATTTCAAATTCAAATTTTATTTAACACTTTAAAAAGCAAACATACAATGAAAATATAATTTACAAAGTAAAGTGTTTGGAATCAAAAGAAAGGCAAGGCCTTATGAAAGCGATTCCAAAGTATACAACAAAAAAATAAAAAATACACAGATACAGATACATCATAATTACAAAACTACCCTACATTGCACACAAACACACACACATACACACACAAAAATGCCTGGCTAGGTGTACTTAGAGAGCAAATATTGTTTGAATCTCCTCTTAAATAAATTCAAAGTCTGACATACTTTTATTTCAGGGGGTATATTATTCCACAATTTTGGACCCTGAAAAAATATAGATCTATGAAAGACTGATAATCGTATTTTGGGTATATTAAAATCATTCATACTTCTTGTAGAATATGTATGCACATTATTATTAAATTTAAAATGATTGCTTAAGGATTTGGGCAATATTTGTTTAAAACAAAGATACATGAATATTGCAACGTGAAAAGTATATGTGTCATTTACATTTAAAATTGGTTCAGAATGGGCAAGATAAGTACTATGAGAAATAATTCTGACTGCTTTCTTTTGCAATTTTAATAACCTTAGACTATTTTTATTGCTGGAATTGCCCCATATTTGTATACAATAAATTAAGTGTGGCAAGAAGAATGCATAATATAACATCATTAGTATCTCTTTCGAACATGATTTTAACTTATAAAAAATACCAATAGTTTTAGAAAGTTTATTGCATATGGCACCAGTGTGTTCATTCCAAGTAAGCTTATCATCCAGTGTAACCCCTAACAATTTAACCTGAGAGGTTCTTTTTATTACAATATCTTTAACTTTAATCACAACATTTTCATGTAGAATATTTTTATTTGAGAATAACATAAAATTAGTTTTATTAAGATTAAGCACAAGTTTATTATTATTCAACCAATCTACTATTTTTACAATTTCCAAATTAAAAGTCTGTAGGAGGATATCAATACTGCTATGGGACATGAACACGCTGGTGTCATCCGCAAACAAAATCAAGTGTAATTTATCGGAAACATTGACAATATCATTAATGTATAATATAAACAATAACGGGCCAAGGATTGAGCCTTGTGGCACTCCACATTTTACGGTTAATAACTGAGATTCTGGATGTGGTGTGGCAACATTGGTAGAGCGCGCGCTTTCCAATCGTGAGATCCCGGGTTCGAACCCTGCCCACCGCGTTTGTCCTTCGGCAAGACAATTCATCCACTATTGCTGCTCTCTACCCAGGTGTATAAATGGGGACCGGTAGGAGGTGAAAGCCTTTATGTGAACGATCTTCTTGAGCCCACTGAGCGCTTTGAAGGAATACTCCCCAGGGAGTGGAGATGGTGCACACAATGTGTGCTGGTTCGTATTGTATCCTATGACCGGGGTAATAATAAAATTGTAAAGCGCTTAGAGATGATTATCAATCGTGATAAGCGCTATATAAAAATTGGATATTATTATTATTATCACTAATTTTCACATACTGCTTACGATCAAATAAATAACTTTGAAACCAGTGTAAAAGAACTCCTCTAATTCCATAATGTTGAAGTTTATCTAGTAGTATGGTATGGTCCAAAGAATCAAATGCCTTACTTAAGTCTAAAAACAAGCCTACCGTTATTTCCTTATTTTCCATGGCTTTTAAAACTTTATATAAAAATTCTGTCAATGCAGATGACGTGGAGTGCCCAGGCCTAAATCCAAATTGATTATTAGTAATAATATTGCACTTTTCCAAGAAATTATATAAGCGATTATATACACATCTTTCTAGTATTTTTGAAAAGAAGGGGAGTATCGAAATTGGCCTATAATTTGCAATATCTTCTTTCAAACCGTTCTTAAAAATTGGAATAACTTTAGAAATTTTCATTTGATCAGGAAATATACCAGTTGAAAGAGATAAATTGAATATTGCACTTAAAGGGAAGCATAAAACATGAATAACCTTCTTTACAATTGTACCATCTATTCCATCATGACCAGGACTTTTTCCAGACTTGAGTTTACATACAATATCAATAATCTCCTTCGGTGTGCATGGTTTAAAAAAGGCACTTGAATCATTATTTTCAACATGTGACATATAATTACCATTCGGTTCACAAGTAGATGCAAGTGTTGGTCCAATATCAAGAAAATAATTATTAAAAATATTACTAATTGCATCTTCCCCATTAAAAGTTTGATTATTGCACTTCATAGTGTGAGGTAATACATTTATATTTGTTTTGGAACCCAGTAAATCATTTATAACAGTCCAAACTTTTTTCATGTTTCCTGCTGCTTGAGTAAATTTATTTTTAACAAACTTATGTTTCGCCTCTTTAATTTCTTCTGTCACTTTATGAGTCTTATATGGCATGTATGACAACCAAGATTGATTGCGCGGCTACGCAAGAGGTTTGTACAATATATTCGCCAGGGTTAGCAAGGGTGATGTGAACACACATTCATTTGGTGAAGCGATTCGTGCCATATCATCGTGAGTTATAACATACCAAAATAAATGGTGAATGCATATGGATGTAACGAGAGTCTTTAGCCTGGTTTAGGGTAAAAGCCAAACTCGTTTGTACTTGTTCCACCCATACAACATCAACACCGGAGCGAAGTATGTACAGACCAGAAGGCACTCCCGAAAAAAAAAAAATGTAAGAACCAACTATACCAGTAGCACGTACAATGAAGAAGGGGCAGAAGGAGAGATGTTAGTAAACGGTAGAAGGGGGACAAATAGTACGGGAGAAGGGTGTTGCTGAGATGAGGGAAGCTAGGGAACAATATTAGGAACGGCAAAAGAAGCCTTGGGGTAAAACGTGTGCAAAGCCTACCTCGTTTGCACTCGTGCTTCCCATCCTAAAGAACATCGGCGCGAACCACAGACCCGTAGCCACTCCCGCGAAGATGTAGGCGATACCGAACCACCAGTAGAACGACCCGAATATATAGACCTCGGCAGGTGTGCCTAGAAAAGTGATGGCGGATATGAAACTCGCCGTCAGCGACATCGCCACGGGGATCGGATTCATATTGCTGTCAGCGAGCAGGAACTCGGCCGTGGTCTTCTGACGTCCGCCTGTCAGGAAATGGTAGACGCCTATGCCGGCGGAGACGGACAGCATCGCAACGAACACCGCGTAGTCCCATCCTGAGAATGTGGTGTTGGTACTCTCCGTTTCAGAATACATCGTTAGAACGCTTACTAATTAAAAGTCACAAAATTGTGTTTGGTTTCATAAGATTACTTTGGTCAGCCCACGAAATAACTTACGTCTGCGTTGCCAAAGTTAAGTTTTTCAGTCGCAAAGTTTCTTCAGGTATATGGTACATTAGAGATCTAGAAAAACGAAAGACCTTGAGGAAAAGGACTTCAGAATAGGTACATCGATGAGTTTAATAAAAATGGAGGCTCAATTAATGTCAGTCAAGGTGTGTCATCAGACAAGTGTGATCGTTACAAGACCAATATTCCAGGATATTTCGCATGGGGTCAGACCAACCTGTACACTAATTAAACTAACTGGTTTCTTGACAGTTCTCTCTTTACTGGTGCATCGGGTTCCAGTGGGCAGAAGGACAAAGCCGAGGAGTAGGAAAAGGTGTCCAAATATACTATGAACGTCAAGAGGACGGACGGAATAGGTTTCTAGAGAAAATGCAGTATGATAAATCCAAAAAAATATGTGTTCTCCAATGTTCAGAGTCCTTCTGTTCTGTCTTTATGAGAACAGTCTTCATCGGGTGAATGGTCAAGATACAAACTGGAAGCAAATATCCAAACACATTTGGTCGTGCATCTCTATAAATCATGTTTATGAAATGATTTGTTCTTCGTCAAGAATAAAAACTTGCTTAAGAAGAAAACACACATGACCGTCCCTTGACTAGAGGACACCGTGTGTCCTTTGACCTCATTGGCCATGATGACGTTTGTTCGGAGGTAGAAACTCTTTTCAAACATCTTATGCCCGGCGCAGACAGAGCCGACTCGACTGGTTGTCATTCCGATCGGCCCAGTTTTCAGTGCCTCGCGACACACATTTTGCCAGTCGAGAGACAGTCGGGTGCCAGTTGGGGCCGATTCAACACGATAAATCTACTCAGACCGACCGGGCCCAACTCTAGCCTGATTAAAACCAGTCGGATCGGGTCGAGTCGGCTCTGTCTGCGCCGGGCTTTAATGTCAACATGACCAGATGACGCTACTGTAATCATGAGCTAAATAAACATGATGATCGAGTAGTGAACCTTGTCGACAATGTCGTGTACACTTCAATTAGGCAAAATAAATAATAACTTCTGGAATTTTGCAAATTAATCTACTGATCTTACTAGACAATTAAACGCAATCAAAAACAATAATAAACCTCTTGATACAAATGATAATTATGTGTTTTGATTGAAGTATGTTTACAGTTTACAGCTCTCTCCCATGTTCAACTAATAGTCTATATAAGAAACCTTGACATTTCATCGATCGGTTATAACTGGCATTTGGTTAAGAGTGTTCCACAGCTCCTTTTCTCTGAAAATGCTTGTGTATATTGCCATGTATAATTATGAGGAAGGCTACAGAATGGACCCGATATTATCAATACTCCAAATTTTCGAACTTATTAGTTCGAAAATCTCCTATAGGAGCATTTGGTGAAATAGTTTAGGACAACTGTCATAATTGTGTTGTAGATCAGACAGAGTTTAACCGAAGTAACGAACATAGCACTGTGGATGATTTCACAAAAGGCTCTATAGTTAATCTATAAGTTTCGTTTTAACTGTGTCTGATCTACGGCTATATTATGACAGTTGTAACATACCCAACATATACAAAACTTACTGTCAGATTAAGAGTATTGCACATTTGCACTGCACGAACACTCCTAGAATCACCACTATCTGTACAAGTTTTAAGAAAACATATCTTATTTTGGTACTATTATTATGCATCATGATTACCCAACTACTTAGTTAATAATATAATAAATCGTTAAAACATAACGCGATCTTCGATAACGAGACGGTTCGATATTGGACAGGCGTTCACACTAAGAAATAATGGTTCAAATTTGCAGGGTGCATAACGTTGCTACAATTGAAGCAGCAGCGGTAAGGGTGCAATTTTGCACCCCAAATTGAGGTCTGCATTAATGCACCCTTATCATGCTGATGCCAATAGCCCAAGTAGGGGTGCAGAATTGCACCCTTAACTTAAGGGGCTGCTATTGTTGCAGCGTTTTGCCCTTTAATTGTACCGCTATGTCGCAGTGTGTTCCGCGTTGGATTTGACAGGAGGTGGCAATCATTTCGGTCACAAATTTAGGACATAAAAGGGTCAGAGGTATCTCAGCTGAGACGCTTTCATGCAACATCATGAATGTCAATGTTGTGTGGGAACAGAGCTAGGAGCCTCTCATGATACCGGTCCCTGGGAAAGAGATGCGTCAGTTGAACACCGTGATCTACCAATGAACTTCTATCGTTTTGTAATGAATGACCCCTTGCTAATGACCACACGATTGTTAATCACGGATGCAATCGGTTACATCGGTTAGGTGAACATAATTGAACTGCCAACGAACTATCTTCATTTGATTTTAATAACCTCTTGTTCAAGATCCAATTGTTGATCATAATTCACCTTATGTGTGCCAAATGGGGGCAGTTCAGGGCTGCTTCATAGTCATTCCGTTACACGTATCGTATAATCACATCAACCCTAGGAACACCATGATCTTGTTTATGTGTGTAGTACACTTATGACATTGTTGAAGTCATGGTACTGAAACAGTTAATACAGTGCCACCACATTCTTAACATGGTTTAGGGTTGCGTTCTCAAATGGCGGACGCATGCAGCGTGATAGTAATGTTTATGCGTGTAGCAGTAAATCAATGGCAAGGCTATAATTATGGAAAGGCATTGTCATTGGCGTAGCATGGGCCTACTTCTTTTGGGTGGGGCGCCATTTGCGGGGGGGGGGGGGGGCACATGAGGGACACACTGAGCTCATGTATTATTTACCTTTTGCAAGCTCGGGGTCTGTGTAGTACCCCGTCCCAGTGATACCCCGTACGCCAATGGGCATAAATGTATATTGAGCAGGTTAAAGGGATAGGACAGTTCTGGTTGAGATGGCGCTACAACTAATAATGTTTTACTAGGTACTTAATATTCAAGATAATATGACACAATAAAGCATTATTACGATTAATTACACATCAGTAAAAATATGCAAAGGGAGTTGTTTATAGTTATTAATTTATTCTGACTATTCCAACAAAATGGCAATTGGTTTTAAATACTGACGTACACGTTTAAATCACTAAAATACAGTTTGTCCCAAACTTGCCTTTCCCTTTAACACACGTTTAATCAAATGAACACGGACCTGCGTGAAGAAGGCATGTCGTAGGACGGCATGCAGTCGCAGATGAATAATGATAGCAAATGGAGTTTGATGTTGAGGGGATGGGGTCAACGGACATCAATACACTCATAAGGGACAATGACATAATAACAAATAAGTGGCAAAGGTGGAGGGGAAGGTTACAGTGCGCCTGTGTTTGTGTTTGTTTGTATGTGTGTGTAATTGTGTGTGCGTGTGTGAGCGTGCGTGTGAGTGTGTATGTGTGCGTACATGTATGTGTGTGCGTGCGTGTGTGTGTGCGTAGGTGCGTGATCTATTGGAGGCATATCACTTTGACAAGGTTTTGCGTCTGAGCTGATTGCAATGCAGGAACAACTGAAGAACGCGACTACCACACGAAAAGCGCAGATAAGTATGTTCCAGGCGATTGCTGGCAAATCACTTTTATTTTACCCGATAACAAATATATATTCAGGGAATTACATGGATTTTACTTAAACAAAACGCCCTCGAACGATTTCTCTTCAAGAACCAGTGCTCTCTTTAACATGATTAATTCGAGAAGCATCGCGGACTGTGTTGAGATGGGTTTATAATTAGGCTACACATGATACGACAACAGTGATAGGCCTAGGGCAACTTGAATATGGGCCAGAACATCCAGGGTTCGAGTCCTGCTGACGTGGCTGACACAATTACTCGTGTAACCCAGCTAGTGGTATCACACGAGGGGCAAATACTTACATTTATTTCGAAAGGATATGGTAGTAATAACAAATCGGGTTTTCGTTAGAAAAGGAAAATCCTTTCGACTAAAAAGGACATTCTAGAAGAATTACATTTATATTTAAAAGTAGAATTACATCTATATTTAAAAGTAGAATTACATTTATATTTAAAAGGTATTCTCATTAATTCCCATCTGGCTTGGACCAACAAATAATCTTAGATAGTAGACATACACACGAACACGTATACAAACACACGCACCAAAACACACACAAAAACAACGGAATAGTGAGGACTGAGGAGAGCGAATAATAATTCACCATCGTTACCATAGCTACGTCACAATTCACAACGATATTATGTTCAAAATAATATACGCCCATAGCAAATTTCACGAGATGGTACGCGACGAATCGGGGACGAATCAAATACTTGAATCTCAAGTTCACGACCACAAATCAACAAACGTTGCGACTAATCGCAATTTTGTTGCGAAAAAATTCACGACGGTCGCATATTTTTCAATGACTACTGTATCCCTTCAGTTCAGGGTCACCATAAGAAAATGTCGCGAAGTAGCGTTGCTGTTTATTCCCGGATCTCTATCTCAAGAGGAGTATATTATAGATTCATCTGGTTGTGAAGTCTGTAAATCAAGGAAAGGAGTAGTAATGTATGATAAATGAGCGTATGGGGTAGGGGTGTATGTATAACAGGCTAACAGCCATGTCTAACCCTTTTTATTCGGGGGGTACACGCCCCCTGCCGCTATCCCGTAGGAAGGGTGTAATTTGGATTCTAAACTGTGTTTCATGTATATCAATGGCCAGATCAATGATGTTGCGCAGAACTCGCGTTGGCGGCGCTATAGGGGGATAAACCATATCGATGTATAAAATCAGGAAACACACTTCAGGATCTAAACTAGGAAGGGTGGTTTAATTAGGGCAATAACTTTTACCGCCCGCCCCCCCCCCCCCCCCCCCCCTATTCTGTACCTGCTACGCAATGGCACGTGTTCATGAAAACAATAATCGTTAGGTAAACGAACCTTTTTTTGCCAAGTTCACCGTGAAAATATTGCATCCTATGTTTCAACGTCAAGGACAGGAACAGTGCAATCCCTGGTCCTAACTTGGCAACGTTCCAAGGCACGGTATGTCGGGGTAAAATGCAGGTCAGAAAGTCAGCGTCATGTACACGTACAGCTAGCAAGTGCAAGGTTACACGGATCGTTGGTTGGGCAAGGATGTCTATTATTAGGGTGCGCTTCGTTATTACGAAGGTTCGTTATTCGGAAGGTTCTTTATTCCGAAGGTTCGTTATTCCGAACACGCACATTTCGTATACCTGAGGGTTCGTTAATCCTAAAATGAAATAGGGTTCGTTAATCCGAACATTTGTTGCATTATTCCGAAGGTTCGTTATTCCGAAAGGTTCGTTATTCCGAGGGTTCGTTATTCCGAAGGTTCGCTATTCCTAAAATGAAATCAGGTTCGTTATTCCGAAGGTTCGTTAGTCCGAAAATAAAATCGGGTTCGTTATTCCGAAGGTTCGTTATTCCGAAGGTCCGTTATTCCGAGGGTTCGTTATTCCGAAGGTTCGCTATTCCTAAAATGAAATCGGGTTCGTTAATCCGAAAATGAATTTGGGTTTGAAATAGATAAAATAAACTTATATGGGTCTGGCCAAGGGAGGGAAAGGGGGAGGGGTATGCTTAATGCAGGCTGTAAAATAAATAAACAAAACACAAATTATAGTATTATAACAAACCCGATTTAATTTTCGGATTAACTAACCCTATTTTATTTTCGGACTAATGAACCTTCGGAATAACGGACCTTCGGAATAACGAACCTTCGGAATAACGAACCCGATTTTTTTTCTCGGATAAACGAACCTTCGGAATAACGAACCCGATTTCGTTTTAGGAATAGCGAACCTTCGGAATAACGAACCCTCGGAATAACGAACCTTCGGAATAACGAACCTTCGGAATAACGAACCTTCGGAATAACGAACCTTCGGAATAACGAACCTTTGGAATAACTGAACCTTCGGAATAACGAACCTTCGGAATAACGGACTGTAACCTATTATTATACCTCCTTGGTTGGACTAACGTGTTACAGTAATATAGAGGAGGATTATCAGGGATCTAGTAACTTTGTTGCCAATTGCAAAAAGTGATGAATGGTTGATAAAATGTGTATTTGTGTGATCTGATTATGTCCACTAAGTAATGTGTGAAATTTTCTTATATGAAAGTATCTTATACTTTTTTGCCTGGTAATGAGCGAACATGCAAAGTGATATTCGCTAAGTTATTGCACTGATTTTGTACACAGTGACAACTTTCCAGTGGATTATTATGAATCCAGACATTTCGACTGCAAATATCGTTTTAACGAAAGAGAAATTCGAAAAACCAAAACCTGTTCCATAATTATATTGGAAATACGAATATAACAAAGTACACGAGAACTACGAGAGTTCTTAGTACAATTGGTAGATTTAGACAATGTTACTAGATCCTTTTAATATACTGTTGCCTCTAAACCGGGTGGCTTTAAAATGATTTTGATAATATCTTGATAAAATGTTGATTTTAGGCGGAGGCATAATAAGTTGTAGCAATTTTTAGAAAATGGTTGAATCTTGTAATTGTCTGAATAGCTCCTTCTCGCTTCAACGATTTCACATTTGAATGCAAACATTCTCTTCAATGACAGTTTCGGATATATAAATTGTATTTACCAAGCATGATATATATAATGTATTATTAGTTTTCAATAATAATACATAGTTACGCTATCGTCACTTACATTCACTTACTTTCACTTTAAATGTACACTTGCGTATTGGTACTTCCCGAAATGCCCCTTGACACTACATCGGTTGGTTTTAATTCCTTTTAAATATTCATTGAATAAAACATGTGAAATGATAATCATTCCCTTTCGAATGCTCTCATAGTTGTAACATTTGATTTCAAAATATTTAATTTATAATCGTCTGGCGATATCTTGACTTTTTTTGTAAATACATAAAATGCTTATATACACTTCTTTCAAAACAATTCAAAAGAGGTTTTTTTTATAGTTGTTGATTATCTCTATTTAATCATTATTTTAACAAAACATCACATGCACAATTGTGTATGAAAAATAATTGAAACCAATTAGTTTTTTATAGAGCGCCCTTTTGAGTTTTAACGGCTCTTTTGAATGATAACATGCTTAGTTTTAACTTAGTCGTTTGTAATTTGTTATACCTTTCGAGCATGGTGGAGTTATAACTATTAGTTTGTAATGTAATGGTGCTGGTTTTGGTTACTAAAATTCAGTTTGACCAAAACTGTACTCTCTTAACCAAAACTCAACTATCCCTTTAACCAAGCATGATAGAATGATAATTATTAGTTTTCAATGATAACACATACGTTATATAGTCATTAACATTCAGTTTGACACGTACTGTCCACTTGTAACTTTAGAATGATTCTCCACTTGAAGATTATTGTTGACAAAACATCTACCCGCATATCTAAATTACGTTCATGTATACATGACTGAGCTAATAACTGCAGGTGGTCGAAACAGAAAGAGAAACTTACCCATATCTAGGGACCTATCAAACTTCCAAACGTGTTGTTGTTTTCCCAATGTAACGGAAAAAGAACATTCTAGGGTTAAAAAATGGGGTTTTCTTGCTATGTATAGCTGCGATTTATAAACTGTCATAATATTCACCACCCCCCCCCCCCCCCAAAAAAAAAGAGCCAAATCGCCTTGCATTACATGGCAATTATACAAACAGAGAAACAGACACATATTGTAGTTATGACTACTGATAATCCAAAATGAAACAAAAAAGCATTTGCCGTTTCTTTACCGAGGTGCCCTCCGACTATACATGCTACCTTATAGCTTTAAAAATACAACATGCCACGTGGTAGAGGCCTTGGCTTTACTACATGGGCATGGCCAACAAACTGCGATCAACTTGTACTTGACATGTCGAGATCTGGGGCGCGTTTTCCACGGGGTTTTGGTGTCAGAGGTTAACGAAAACTCCATAAAAGGGTTCTCGGGAGGATTAACGATTTATTATGTTGCTCCCCCAAAATATTGAGGAAAGTATATTTTTTTATTTCAAGATTGGTCGCCCTATACGGAAGCAATAAATTCATATGAAATGTGCATTGTGTGTGTTGGGCTCTCGTTTACTACTTCGCCAAATTAATAGCGTTGATTCCAGAAGTATTCCAGGCAAACTCATTTTCTTGAACATTCTAAGTGCTAATCAGTCGTGTTACGGTCATGCAAACGAGCATTCGTCCTTGTGTAGCTATTTAAGTGGCCGGGGGAAGTGAAGTGGGCATACAAAAATATCATTATAGTCTCACTTTCGATAAACAAGTATATAATACTGTACTTTTAGACATACATGAATATACATAATTAATAACAAATAAAAACGTCATAATAGCTATAATGCGATACCACTGGTTACCCAGTGGTGTACTAGTGACTACGGAGGAAGGGGGGCGGCACGTCGTGCCCCTCCCCCAGCTGATATTATTAAAAAAAACACTTAGAGAAAACAGAAGGGGGGATTTTGTGTACAAATAAAGACAAAACATAAGGTGTGCCCCCACCAATCAGCCCAACCACGCTACGTCACTTCTACAGAGATTATCTTTATCATCAGTGTAACAACACAAATTAAACTTAAATAGTTTTCATGAAGAAATAGTGGGAATGTACGATATCTACCACAATGCTCGTCAGTCTCGAAATGGGGACATTACAATAGCCTATGAATATAGATTAATGTTCCACCATAACCATAACTGGCACTACATTATAACATTCATAACATTCATGAAAAGAGAATGTGATATTATTATCATGATTATGTGACCCGCAGGTCGTCCCAACAAGGAATGTACGTAATGAGAGTCATATCATATGAGGAAAACCAATTTTATCCAAGCTAAAATTGGGTTGTTATTTGCAAAACGTAGGGGGTACCTTTTGTTAAGTCACACACGCATAGGTCAGATTCAAGGGTCAAAGTAGAGTGTTTGCGATCAAGTTGCTATTTACCTACTCAGTATACAAAAACAATCCAGAGTGTAAGCATTCGTGTAGGAAATGGTAGAGCTATAACCCATTGCATGGATAAGACACTTTGCCTTGGCGACTATTGTACGAGTAGTCGAGTACACATGTATACTCCCTAATGAGTATTATAGCCAGTCGCCATTTAGACGCACCCTAGTTAGCAGCTAAAAAATAATGTGTTTAATTATTAGCCACGTCATCCAAAAAAGACATAGCAAGGAACTAATAAAGCTACAGGGTTTTTATGAATATCTGCCCTGGAGAGAAACTGTTCATTGTTCCTAGCATTTGAATACCATTCACTACTTGGAACATAATATCTTGCTTACATTGATTGTTGCTATGTCGGGTCATGGTCCGATAAACCTTGGGAAAGCGTTTAAGTTTAACCAAAGTAATGACATAACATTCTTTTATTATAAACAACTTTTCCTTTGGTTCAGTTTTTTCCGTAGTGGGTTGGAGCTGGACAACTTCCTCCTTAGTGACCATTCTAGGGCACACATTTTTGGCTTGCCTGACATTTCGTTAGAACCACTACGCATGGCAATGAATATTTGTGACGTCAGCGAACCGGGCCTAGAGCCTCGAAACAGGTCCAGCCTAATCACAGGGGTAATTTGAATTATTGGCTCTAACTCATCGATGTCGATATACCATAACATGATACATTTTCAAAAAAGCGGAATAGCAGCGCATGCACACATAGTCATTCCTTACTCATTCAACCACAATGGTTTATCCATGAATATCTCGAGATTGGTGGAACTAGGCCTGGCCCTGCATCACGGACGAGCTATCGCCCCCTAGTCCATGCATCCCCATCATGGGGAAACTTGCCTCCCAGAATGGCAAGTATATATGACATCGAGATCGATATCGACATCGTTTTTGACAATTAAAATGGACCTACCTCGTATGCGCTCGTGCATTCCATCCTGTAGAAAAGCGGGACGAACCAGAGCCCGGTCGCTAGCCCCGTAAAAATGTAGGCGATCCCGAACCACCAATAGAAGCAGCCGTAGATGTAGTTCTCGGCCGGGGTGCCCAGGAAGGTGATGGCGGAGATGAAACTTGCCGTCAACGACATCGCCACTGGGATCGGGTTCATCCTCCCGTCGGCGAGCAGGAACTCCTTCGTGGTCTTCTGTTTACCACCGCTGCATCCGAAGTAAAGGCCGATGCCGGCGGAGACGGCTAGCATGATGCTAAAGATCACGTAGTCCCACCCGGAGAATCGCTTCACCACTTCGTCGACCTGGTCTTCCATGTTTTGTTCGTGGTCAAGTGCGTGGTCGTTTATATTCTATTTTAGGAGTGCGTGGTCGATTCTTTTCACTCGAGGTTATAGAAAAGTTTGTAATTGACGTCGCCGTTCGTTCTTGCGTGGTCGTGGTAGTTCTCGAAGATTTGTTCAAATTGTTGATGCAACAAGTGTGACACTGAATGGTGTCATGTAT
Organism: Echinarachnius parma; assembly: GCA_037951105.1. Taxonomy (NCBI): domain Eukaryota; kingdom Metazoa; phylum Echinodermata; class Echinoidea; order Clypeasteroida; family Echinarachniidae; genus Echinarachnius; species Echinarachnius parma. Next base: position 11,869 of record JBAMJV010005056.1, on the reverse strand, counting down.
TGGTGTTTATATTATTTGATATTAGATTGAGATACCGTAGACACATATATGCAGTTGCCGACTGAAACATAAAATGTTAATTTCAAAAAATATTATCAAGGTCCGAGAGTTAGATCAGTCCGTCGTGGCTCGCGTCCGTAGCAATATGGTCGCCACCCGACGCACGACCAAGTATATAATACATATACCAAAGTCACAAACAAGCGATCACTCAGGTCCCGTTCGAGAATACGAGTTCCTAACAGTCGGTTTCACTAATCTGATTGGCTGACCGGCGTATAGGCCTGCCCTGGATGCTCCACAGACAATAGGAAGGCTCGAGACCAATTAGAGGCATTAATGTGGCCTCTCCAATCCGATATCGATTGGAAAATATACGTCTACTTGCCAATTTTGTTTTAGGTTGTTTGTGAGATCATCCGTTTGTGCGTCCGTTCGACAGTGCATCTGTGCGGTGTTCCCTGATCCCAAACTTGGGACATTTTGTAAACAAACATACTAATGTTTATTGACAATCACCCCTACCAGCTAAGCGTTTGTCTTTCGGTGCGTCGAACTGGTCTGTTTGTTCCGTCCGTTCGATAGTGTGTCTGTGCGTTGTCACCTTATTTCAAGTAAACATGGGCAACTTTTTATTATGTACTAATGGTGCTTGCAAATCATCCCTACCGGGCCACGCATTTGTATTTTCGGCCCGTCATATCATGGCTATCGGCCTGTTTATCCGTCCATTCGATAGTGTTGCTGTCATGTCTGTGCGGTGTCACCTTATTCCAACGAACTTTGGGCAATTTCTTGTATGATACTTATTATGTACTATGTAGTAATGTTGGTTGAAAATCACCCCTACCTGTCAAGGGTTTATATTTTGGTCCGTCGTATTGGTATGTTTGTCCGTCTTTCCGACTGTGCGTCTGTGCATCCATGGAAACGCCAGTCCTTCGTTTTTCACATGCAGACCCATTCATTGTTGCCATTCGCCACCAGATATAAAAATGATTTTTTTTTTTTTTTTTTTTTTTTTTTTTTTTTTCCCCTTTCGTTATCCGGTCAATCCCTCTAGCTTTGCTTAGGAAGTGGCTTGCCATTTCACTAATAGTATAACCGGTCTTCAGTAATACAATGTTCAGCAGGATGATCCAGGACGCAATTTTTCTGATAACCGACTATACTATTACTTGAATTTCAAGCGGCCCATTGTCGTGATGCCTAAAAGCAGAACTCAAGGGGTTGACTGGATAATGAAAGGAAACAATTCGAATATCTTCGGTGGCGAATAGCAAAAATCAATAGGTCCACAGGTGGAAAAAACGGTTTAACTGGTTACGGGTAGTCTATGTATTTTTAGGCCGGACTAAAGTTAAGCCACTGATGAGAATTCGGGCCAATCAGACCATCGAAAGGGAAACCTTATATGAGGACAATTTAAAAAGTGGGACATTTTGTGTACACATTTCATGAGTTTCCTACAAATTTGTCTGAGTGCGTTGCCAATTTAAAGGGATAGTTGAGTTATGGTAAGGAGAGTACAGTTTTGGTGAAACTGAATTTTATTAACCAAAACCTGCATCATTACATTACAAACTAATAGTTATAACTACAAAGGAACACAACATTACAAATGACGTAGTAAAGATCATGTTATCATTCAAAAAGAGCCGTTAAAACGTAAGAGGGCGCTCTCTAAACACTCAGCGGTTTTCAACCATTTTGAATAAAATATTGTGTATGTGATGTTTTGTTGAAATAGTGATTAGATAGAGAAATAACCAACAACTATTTAAATACCTATTTTGTAACTTTTTGAAAAGAGGAAGCATTTTTTTGAATTTTTAACGGCTGGTTCAAGATTCTCTAATAAACCTGGGGCCCCAGCTTTATTACAAATTGTTATATTTATGGATATTTCAGCCGTCTCTGAACCGATTTTGATCAAACAAAGATGATTTTATTATTTAAATATTATGCTCTTTCAAATTTTACACTCAGTTTTTCATTACCTCACAAACAAAAAAAGTAGTCAAAACTCAACTATCCCTTTAAGTCCATCCATAGAAATAGATTGATATCGCCATAGAGCAATAGTTATATTATATTCTTGACCGATTGTACTTACAATTGCAGAGAGCGCCTATTTCTAATCATCTTGTTGAAACAATTATTTGCCCGGCTTTAATTGTCTTTTAATGATGCTCATTCATTACCACAACATTCACACCCATGTATTACGTAACTATCTTAGAAATATTTTGGTCTGGATGAAATCTTGAAACAACTCTTGCTCATGAAATCATGAGGAAATCGATGTCGATACTATAAACATGATACATTTTAAAAAGAGCTGAGTAGCAACACACACATACTCATTCAACCACAAAGGTTTATCCGTAAATATCTAGAGCTCGGTGGAAATTAAGATGGACCTACCTCGTATGCACTCAGGCATTCCATCCCGAAGAAAAGCGGGACGAACCAGAAACCGGTCGCTAGACCCGTGAAGATGTATGCGACACTGAACCACCAGAAGAAACATCCGTAGATGTAGTTCTCGGCCGGGGTGCCCAGGAAGGTGATGGCAGAGATGAAACTCGCCGTTAACGACATCGCCACTGGGAGCGGGTGCATCCTCCCGTCGGCGAGCAGGAACTCCTTCGTGGTTTTCTGTTTACCACCGCTGCACCCGAAGAAGAGGCCGATGCCGGTCGAGACCCCCAGCATGAGGGCAAAGACGACGTAGTCCCAGCCGGAGAATCGCTTCACCGCGTCGTCGAGCTGGCCTTCCATGGTTTGTTCGTGGTCAAGTTCGTGGTCGTTTATATTCTATGTTAGGAGTGCGTGGTCGATTCTTTTCCCTCGAGACACGTTTTTAATTGACGTCGCCGTTTGTTCTTCCGTAGTGGTAGTGGTAGTAGATTTATTCCATTGTTGATGCAACAAGTGTTACATCGGTTGGTGTCGTTTATTGATCTGTATGTTTTATCTGCTATTAGTGCGGGGTAATGTAGACACATAGATGGAGTTGCAGTCTGATTAAACAAATGTTGATTTCGACAAATAGATGAAGATCCGTGGGCTTGAAACTGAAGAGAGTTAGATCAGTCCGTCGTGACTCGCGTCCGTAGCAATATGATCGTCATCCGACGCACGACCAAGTATTAATATCAAAATCGCAAACAGGCGATCGACATGTCCCGCTCGAGAATACGAGTCCCTAATATTCGGTTTCACTAATCTGATTGGCTGACTCGCGTATAGGCCTGCCCTGGATGCTTCAAAGACAATAAGAAAGCCCAAGACCAACTAGTGACATTAATGTGCCCTCCCCGATCCAATTTTGTTTGGAAAATATAGGTCTAGTTGCCAAGTTTGTTGTTCTAGGTCGGGTTGTATTGTGAGTTCATCTGTTTGTCCGTCCGTTCGACAGTGCGTCTGTGCGTTGTCACCCGATCCCAACTAAACTTTGGACATTTTGTAAACAAACATACTTAATAATTATGTTGATTGAAAATCAGCTCAACCAGCTAAGCGTTTGAATTCCGGTGCGTCGTTATTGGTCTGTTTATACGTCCATTCGATGGTGCGACTGGGCGTTGTCATCTTGTCACCTTATTCTAAATATAACTGTGGGCAATTTGTATTATGTATTATGTATTATTGTTGATTGAAAATCATCCCTACCTGTCAAGGGTTTATATTTTGGTCCATCGTATTGGTATGTTTGTCCGTCCTTCCGACTGTGCGTCTGTGCATCTATATAAATGTCAGACCTTCCAGAACACTTCGTCACCCGATTCCAACTAAACTTGTGTCTTGAAAAAAGTATCGTCTCTTGAACCCATGATGAACCTTAAAGGGGTATAGTACAGTTTTGGTAAGGCTGAACTTTCGTAACCAAACCTGGACAGTAACATTTCTACCAAAACTGAACTACCCCTTTAATGACTAGGTTGGATTCTCATAACTCATTAATGAGATACTATAGTACTGATCTAGTACTTTCGGCGTGGTTTTGTTTTATATGAAACTCTATGTGAAAGTACAGTCGAACCATCTAAGGGAAGCAATACAACTGGCAACAGGTTTCAAAAGATGTTTATAATTATTTTTATGCGGGGGATTAGTTGTTGGTGGCTTGGTACGAACAGTCACGTTCACGTCACGTTCACGTCACGTGAACGGTTCTGTACCTTTTGTGAAACAGGTCACCCAAATCTACGAAGTGTAGGGTAAAGTGACCCAACAATTTGTCGTTTTCCATGCCGGTAAAACCAAGGTAAAACTCGAAGTGTCGCGTTAACCAAATCGTGACGTGAGCGTTTACTCAAGATTTTTAAAATTACAAACGCTTGTTACTTAGACTAGACATACACGCACAAAGAGATTTAAAAATGTCGACGAAAATGCCGATACCCCCTTATCAAATCTTTTCAATCATTATGTTTATAATATGTACGTGCATAAGTGCAGAGTAATCTGAGACGATAATATGCAGTTCTGTCATTTAGGTAATGTACAACCATACCACTTGCATTATTTGTCTTGTTATTGGAGTATTTCTAAAGACGTGTCGTGCGTGGATTTTGGCAAATGTTGATTTCCAGCTGAATTGCTACACGCAGCGGACAATTCAGTTCGCATACGCCTGAAGTTCCCGTGCTCGACGTCTGCGCGTACTGGCCCCGGCGTTGTATGTGCATGCATGTGAAAGTGAGTGAGTGAGTGAGTGAGTGAGTGAGTGAGTGAGTGAGTGAGTGAGTGATCAATGTGGGTGTAGGGGGGTTGGGATATTTCGTCAGACAAATTGAAGTAAGCGGGGGGAGTGTGGGTAGGGGGTGTCCGTAGAAAATGACCGCAGCCGAGGACGAGACCAGGACCGGTCACAAATTTCGAGGCCGAGACCAAGACATTTCTTGAATTATGTAAGGGGGTGGGGGTAGGGGGTGTCCATCCCCCTGCCCCCAGGCCTGTGTAGTTACAGTATAGGTAGGAGGACGGGTTCGTTCACGATTAAATTTACCGAGAATTAGTCTCTTCTCAACGACAATTTACATTAATTTGTTTTACGCAAGCGCCAATTTACGTGAGCTTTCATGAATTGCATATAGTATATCTACAAACTGTTGGGTCACGTAACCCAACACTTCGTAGATTTGGGTGACCTGTTTCACAAAAGGTACAGAACGTGAACGTGACGTGAACGTGACTGTTCGTACCAAGCCGTTGTTGGTGGTAACTATATAATAGGCAGGTTGGCTGCTATATAGGCATTGGTAAACACACAGTATCCCCTGCTCTATAGTCGGGGTCGGGGTATCTCAATCTCATATCAGAGATGAGGGTATAAATAACCCAGTCCGCCAATTGACGTCCTATGTGAGGGACGTCATGCAAGCCAGCGATATGTGACAGTGACCAAGCGGTTGCTAAGGACAAAGGAGGTACTCTTCTAAGTTCCAACTCCTAACCAATACCAAGACTAGAGCCTGTAGAGACAAAGTCAAATTCAAAGGACAACTCGTTTAGAACTATTACTATGCATTTAATAACATGACTAACACAAGTAAGAATGTGACACCGCTATTTAGGTAGTCCATGGATACTCTATGGATATACTATACTCCAGTGATATAGTATACCCCATTCATATGCCACGTAAACATGAAGTATTATGGGTACTGCGCGCTGTAGAAACGTTCATGACATTGACATCGCCATTGCACTGCCATTGGAGTTGGATACATGCCAAGGTGAACCGGTCAGAGGTCGTCTGAAGTCAACTCCTTCAGACTATAATTATGTTGATTTTGAAATGAACGATTTAATGACAGGGGCGCGAAAAGACAAGTTGCTGCTATCAGGAACATACTATCTGTATTGCGATGTTGCTGCATGAACATGCAGTTAAAGGCATATATGCGTGGGTTATTGGACGCGTGGATCCATCTTGCGCACTTTTACGCATGGTACGTAATCCCCATTGGCTCAGTTATAAGTAGCGATCGCAAACTGTCCCACGGCCGAATACCCGAGTCAAAAATGCATTAAAAATAGTCGCGTTCGGAATGTTTGTACTAGTCGAATGTAGATCCATCAGAGATGTTTACGAGCGAAAATATCACGTAACACGCTTAACCACAACCGACTTCAAAGTGCCGCCGTTTGATGGCTAGGTGACAGCGTGAGAAATTTGTTTGCTGCATGCAATTTCATAAGAAGGCCTTTGTTCAGATATTTCGAAACACCTCTCTTCGATCGATCCAACATATATCTTGAGTTTACCTCGAGAGATTACGGTGGAGTCGAGTTGGAATTTGCTGACTACCCTTTATAACCCACGCATATATGCCTTTAAAGAACTTTCGTTTTTATAGGGTCGTGCTAACTTACTATTATGGGATGTTTAGACTTTCGATAATAATACATGTACTACTAATAGTAATGATCATACTCATAATAATAATAATACTAAACATACTAATAATACTGATGTTTCGATTCATATATCACCCGTTAGATACAATTCATTATTCATAAGCGATTTATATTATTACTCGGTAATCGGACACAGGCAATACGTCCGCATGTGACGTGTGCTTTCTACTCCCTGTGGAGCAATGTATTGTGGCAGCCATGAGGCGCACACAACGGTATTAGTGTATACACGTCCCCCTCCTACCATTTATAAACGGTATGTCAGAACAGGGAGCAGCAGTACTGTAGTTACCAAATTGTTATGCTGAAGGACAAACTCAATGGCATACAATGCTTTCGAATTCGGGATTCCATTTTCGGAGTACGCGAGTTGTACCAATCTTGCTACCACGTGTATACACTACACATTCATGGCAAGTTATATACTGGGTTCTCCCGTGTGATCATGTACAAAAACATGTGTACTTTGTGTGAGTGTAAGTGAAATAACTTTCACAATGAGTGCATCCACTGTAATACATGTATAATTAAATAATCTACCACCACCTCTAGTCTATACAACCACCCCCACCAACACCAATTATCGCTGTTATTATGATCTCTTCTTGATCGCAGCGTGATCACTTGAAATGAACCCTCGATCTCTTGGCAGGGTGCCAGGCGAGCCCCCGTTGTCATGGTTGTGATATCTCTCATGACTCTCCAGTAACATTAAATTGTTTAAAGGGATCAAGTAACATTGTCCTAATCAACAAAACTTACTTAAAACTCTAGTGGGTTCCCCATAGCTTGTTGCATATGCGTACGGTAACGAGGGGGGTCTGTGATGTTCAAACACCCCCCAACTACGCCACTGAGCATAGGCGTACTCAGGGGGGGGGGGGGGGGTTCAACCCCCCCCCCCCCTTTACCACTTGTAGCTGGTCTCAAGACCACATTTTAGAGGTTTCGACCATCATTACCAATGGTCTCGGCCTCGAAAATGTTGATGGATCCTGGTCTTGGCCTCGAAAATTGTGAAAGTTCTTGGTCTCGGCTTCGAAATTTTCTACGGACTGATATATCATGTACAGTATATTGTGGTGAAGGAATAATGGGTTTGTAATAAGGGGGAGCACCGAGGGAGGATCGATCATTCTACCAGCTGATGAGTAGTAACAGAGCCACGGTGGGGCACGGGGAACTGTGCCCCCTCCCCCCAAGAATTTGACAAATACAATACAATACAAACGGGTCGGGAAAATCAGGGGGGGGGGGGGTAATCAATAAAGACATACATAAAGTGTGCCCCCCCCCCCCCCCTCCCCCCAAACAACACGCCACAGGGAAGAAGCATCTGGGCCCATATTCATCAAAGCCCGCTAGCTTAGTTTCGTGCTAAGTCTATTTTGGATGACGTTGCTAAGAATTAAACTCATGCTATTTCAGTTGCTAACTAGGGTTCACTTACATGGAACCTAAGGCTTACCCATCTAGTCCTAGTTGACTAGGACAACGGTTTGAAATGAAATGAAATGAAATTGATTTATTGTCAATAATAATCAGTTCAATATGTACAATTTACAATAGTCATAGTAAACATCTTGAATTAACAATACAATAGAAAGAATTGACAAAAGGGGCTAACAAAATAGCACAGTGGTAATCGAGGTTAGTCCCGAAAATAATGAATTACACAAACAAATTACATTTCAGCTGAACTAACTTATTTACACTATATACATAAATTGAATTTGTATCAATGAAAAAAGATATTAGAAAAGCTGGTCGAGCATCTATCGCAAGCTAAAACAAGACATCCGCTCGCTGAGAGGTTTTTATAACACGCATCTCTACACCTGAGCGGGCAAAAAATCTATATGATCTTGCTTTGTTTGTTTTGTTCTTATTTATTTTGTTTTGGGGAAGGGGGGGGGGGGGCAGAAAAAAGAATAGTTCCTTTTTTCCCCGGGAAAAGGTGAACTATTCGTGACGTCAGCAATACAAAAGGAACTGTTCCCCGGGAAACGTCTTTTCTATAGTCAAAACTATTCTTTTTCTTGTTGTGTACACTCCTAATGCAACAATCTTACGATAAGGGATATAATTATATATATACAATATTTATAATAATAATAAATATGCAGATATTTATTTAAGTATACTATACTCGCTACAAAATATACTGTTTTAGTGCTTGGCAAAAGCTTTTCCGTCTATTTTCCCCCTTAAATTCATCGGTAGCTGGTTCCACAAATGTGGTCCTGAATATGATATAGATTGTTTTCCAACGTTTGTTTTAATTTTGATAACGCTTATATTACATTTTATATTATTCCGCAATTCATACGGATGAACAATAAATGAGAAGTAATCAATGAATCTTTGTTGCTCACCAAACTGATGAGCAACCACCCCCCCCCCCCCCCCCCCCCCCCACCACCAATCAGTCCAAACACGCTGCGCCACTGGGAAGAAGCATCTGGTCTTGGCTGAAGGGAATGATGATGTGGGAGCATCCCTAGGCTGATGAGTAAGTCCTGTGAATATGCAGAGGCGTAGCCATGAATTCGTCAAGGGGGGGGGGGGGCTCCAACCAGGCTGCGCCCCTAATAATGTTGCGTGCCCCCCCCCCCCCCCCTAACCAATCAGTCTAACCATTATACGCCACTGGGAAGAAGCATCTGGTCTCGACTGACATTACTGAAGGGTATGTTGAAGTGGGAGCAACCCGAGGAGATTATGGAATTAGGCAAGGGTGGGAGGAGGGGGGGGGGGTGGGGGGGGGGGGGGGGGGGGGGGGAGGGCTCTAACCAGGATGTAAACGAATTTAAGCGAGGGCCGCTTTGGATGGGTCCAGGGTCTATTTCTCCATCATGGGAAACTCTGCCCCTATGACTACAAATGGTCATGATGGTAATCGACATCGTTCTGGCCCAAAAATTAAAATGGACCTACCTCGTATGCGCTCATGCATTCCATCCCGAAGAAAAGCGGGACGAACCAGAACCCGGTCACTAGCCCCGTGAAAATATAGGCGATGCCGAACCACCAATAGAAGCAGCCGTAGATGTAGTTCTCGGCCGGTGTGCCCAGGAAGGTGATGGCAGAGATGAAACTCGCCGTCAACGACATCGCCACTGGGAGCGGGTGCATCCTCCCGTCGGCGAGCAGGAACTCCTTCGTGGTTTTCTGTTTACCGCCGCTGCACCCGAAGAAGAGGCCGATAAAGGTCGAGATCCCCAGCCAAGCATGATGGCGAAGATACGTAATCCCACCCGGAGAATCGCTTCACCACTTCGTCGACCTGGTCTTCCATGTTTTATTCTTGGTCAAGTGCGTGGTCGTTTATACTCTATTTTAGGAGTGCGTGGTCGATTCGTTTCCCTCGAGGTTATCGACCCGTTTGGAATTGACGTCGCCGTTTGTTCTTCCGTAGTCGTGGTAGATCTCGAAGATCTATTCCAATTGTTGATGCAACAAGTGTTACACCGGTTGGTGTCGTTTATCGATATGTATGTTTCATCTGCTATTAGCGGGGAAGACTGTAGATACATAGATGGAGATGCCGATTGATTAAACAAATGTTAATTTCGACAAATAGATAAAGATCAGTGGGCTTAAAACTGAAGAGAGTTAGATCAGTCCGTCGTGGCTCGCGTCCGTAGCAATTATGATCGTCATCCGACGCACGACCAAGTATTAATATTAAAGTAGCAAACGGGCGATCGACATGTCCCGTTTGAGAAACGAGTTCCAAACATTCTGATTCACTAATCTGATTGGCTGACTGGCGTATAGGCCTTCCATGGATGCTACAAAGATAATTAGAAGGCTCGAGACCATCTGTGCATTAATGTGGCCTCCCCGATCTGATGTTGATTGGAAAATAGAGGCCTACTTGCCAAGTTTGTTCTAGCATCTAGGTTGGGTTGTATTGTGAGTTCATCCGTTTATCCGTCTGTTCGACAGTTCGTATGTGTTCTTATGTGCTAATCCTAAACAAAATTGGGACATTTTGTAAACAAAACATACTTATGTCGATTGAATATCACCTCTACCAGCTAAGCGTTTGTTTTCCGTCCGTTCGATAGTGCAATTTTTCTTTGTCACCTGATTTCCAATTAAACTCGGCCTATCTGCATACATTGAAACATAATTATGTTGCTTGATAAACATCAATACGAGCTATGCGTTTGTATCCTGGCCCATCGTGTATCAGTTTGTTCGATAGTGCGTCTGTGCGCTGTCCACCTTATTCCAACTAACTTTGGGCAATTTTTATTATGTATAATTGCTGATTGGAACTCATTTATATGTTGGTCCGTCGTATTAATCTTTTTTTACGTCTGTCCGACTGCGCGTCTGTGCATCCATGGTAATGTCAGTCCTTCGAGAACACTTCGTCACCCGATTCCAACTAAACTTGTGTCTTGCAAAAGAGTTATCACCTTGAACCATGATGTACCTTAATGACTAGGTTAGTGTCCCAGTCTTCTAATAGTCTTATAATTAGTTAGGGAGGGGGGGGGGGGGGGGGGGGGGGGGGGGGGGGTGATACCAACACTATGGTAAACAAATACACAAACACACAGACATGCACACAGGCGCACGTACTCTCGCACGCACAATGAGCAATCAGTGAACTAATAGTGCTCTGGTTCATAAAGTTATGAACCAGAGCACTATTAACACTGATTGCCTATTGACAAAAAAATTCATTTGGATGGGCATATCTCAGCCAATACTTAACATATTCAATTGATTTTCGGTACGCGCGCACGCACAATTACAAATACGCACGCACGCACACACACACACACAAACTCACAACCGCACATACACAAACAAAAATGCAATTAAAAACACACACACGCACACACACACACACACACATAACACTTTTTTTTTTTTATATGATTTTTATTCCTCCAAATTAAAACATTTACAATTGAATATACATAAACAAAATATGTCCAATGTGAACATCTTCAACAGAGAATAAAACAAATTACAATTCTAATGAAAGAAAGTATAAATAATTACCTTACATACATAAACAATTACAAATCTTACATCACATAATTATAAACTACAAACGAATAATAATAATTGGAGGTTTTTTAAGCTATGACAAACAGAAGAAAAAAACAACACCAAACAAAACAACACAAACACCCTCTACCCCCCCTAACATCAATCAGTAGTTCGTTAAGAGCAAACTGTGGTGCGGTTCGTTATTCCGAAGGTTCGTTATTCCGAACACAAATAATTCGTATTCCTGAGGGTTCGTTAATTCCGAAAATGAAATAGGGCTCGTTAATCACGAATATTTGTTGCAGTTATATAGTCCGAAGGTTCGTTATTCCGAAGGTTTCGTGTATCCTGCAGATATGTCGGTTCTATTTTTACAATGAACAATTAAATGGCAAGGGCGAGTGCCAAGGTTGCTGCTATC
>JBAMJV010005055.1:107500-148504 GCA_037951105.1 Echinarachnius parma | reverse complement strand
ATGTATCGGGAGCAAGGTTCTATCCCATAAACACTGATGAGAAATGATGAGATACCATCTTCTACATGTTCCATGACAGGGACTGTTTAAAAGGATCTACAATCATGTAATAATTGTGTCTGCATTTACCAACGTCACATGCATATCATTCTAGTGGTTCTTTTCTTTCATACGTACCTGGGGGGTGTTTCACAAAGATCCTAAGTTGAACTTATCTCTAAGTTGGACTTAAAAAGTATGGAAAGCCATTAGTTTCTTTGAAAAATTTGTTGTAAATGTTCTTTTTCAAAGGCATAAAATGTTGATTCTAACCATTCATATTTTCTATTATCAAGGAGATTTCATGTTCTTGATGCATCATATATGAAAAGTAAAAAATTCTTGCTTTGTTGCTTTTGAATATATTGTATTCTAACGCTAAAAATGGCTTTCTATAATAGTTAAGTCCAACTTAGAGTAAAGTTCAACTTAGCATCTTTGTGAAACACCCCCAGGTTGTTTTCCTCTTACCAATAGAAATATGTAACCAGCTTCGGTTGTTAATTGTTTTTGTTTTTTATTGAGATATTCATGATTTGATTTCAGCTGTACGTGTACAATCTTATAGTAATGAACTGCTAGCAAATATAACTTAGTATGTTAGCTCTTTACTCGTCCATATGACATTCATTTAACCAATAGACTTTGTATAAGGGGATATAATCAGATCACAAATGTACACATTTTGTATCAATCAGTGGTAATTTGTTTGCATATTTTTTGTAACAAAGCTACTAGATCCCTTTAACGAGAGATGAAACGTCCCCGTTGTATAATACACGATATCCAATCATATTCAAAATGACCTCCATCTGGCGTTCTGAGAAGGATGTAATCACACACAATTATTTTTAAACGTGAAATAGGTCGCGGGTTGGATATAAAAAACAAAATCAATTAAATGTGATTGAATAAAATAATTTGTTTTTTTGTATTCAAATGACTTGTCTTGATTCATTTATCACCATGATCACTAAGCAACGATGTTTTAATACAAAAGGGTATGGGGGACACGAAGCAGATGCCATCGCATACACGTATATCCCTGCGTTTGTGTAGACGGTTTACTTGAAGTCAAATAGGTCAATAAATTAATAATGATTCAAATAATAATAACAATCTAACATAATGACACAGCAATGGCAATTTCTCTTCAATTGAGGGTTATTATATCTGTATCGGATTTCAAAATGCCCCTTTAAACTAGTACAGTACCCTTGTATGAATGGTTTAAATATGATAATATGTCACTATTTAAAATACCTGAATTGCCATCTTAAAGCTAATCCAGGGGTCTTGCAGAAGAATACTTAATCATACACAAATTTGGACGATAGTGTTGATGCGAACAACAGAACATTCTTAGTATAAATATTCAAATTTCATACTACATCAACAACCTTGGCAAACGCCCGTTCTAAGAAAGCTAACATAGAGTCTCTATGGTGGTGTATAGCTGCATGTACAGTACATTCTATTTTGATATGGATATTATAGGAATCACACATTCTACGTGGGCATTGGTGGGAGGGTCATCGGTGCACGGAATAAATCTATAGTACATGTACCAGCATACTGACATGACTGACAAACAATATATTTCTGAGAGAAAAAATCTCTCACTTAAGCCTACGAGTGCCAAGTTAAATTTCAAGAATAAATGCACTTGACCAAGTTCCTCTAGAAATGTTTATGTGAAAACCTTTAAAATTCCATCATTCTTGTTTTTTAAGCAAGGAAGTTCAGCTTACACGACATTCAACACGTATATTGTGTCATTTAAGAACAAATACAAAGATCTGAAAATATTGGTATTTGCGAATTCAGTCGTGCATTTAACATGTTTGAGAACAAATCAACACATCTGATTATATAAGTCTTGTGGATTGAATGTGTCGACCGTGGCGTTCAACGCGTTAATGTGGAGAAATCTCTCAAGTTGTCGAGGATCCTGCAATAAACAAATTGAATCAATCGAGTCCGCGGTCTTTTGTGGGGGGCCAGCGCCGAAAACGATTCACAGGAAAGAAGTCATCATTATCCGTTTCCTCTCACGACAAGAGAGTCCACTTTATATAATAACGACAGAGAGAGAACAACAAGAAGGAGAGCAATCTTCTCGGCATATTGAGGTTCTGTTCCACTATTAGACAGAAGTAGTTAGTTGGCATGGCAACGTATAGGGAGTGAGAGTGGTCTCATCAGTGGCTGTTGATGGGAGAGGAGGGTCCTCTGCTGATCGACTGTAGTTATTGACGCTCATCCATCGCGGATGAGTGGGGGTAACCAGACTATGACGTGTGGTTGTGGTCCTTCTAAACATCGATCTTATAGAGAAGTGAGTAAAACGAAAGTTGCATGAAATGAATTCACATGGAGGTGAGTGTAGATGTCTATCATTGTGAGTATAGATGTCGATCATGTGAGAAAGGATACATAAATATATTGTTGACCAATCAGAGGTCTTAATCTCGCATTGGATACGGTCCGATGAGTAATATCAGACCTCGAAAGAACACACAACTTTACCTATATCCTTCAATCTTTCTTTTGTTTTAATTTCATTTATTTCATTATATTTTACCCGGGTGGTCCCTTCAATAATAAGATGGTTGGTTGTTGTTAACTCCAATCTTTCTAAGATCGATGTTTTATTATACTAACCGCTTGCCATACGCGCCTGGAGGGCTAGATTTGGTAGGATCAGGCAAAGTGATGGCAGGTGGGTGAATGTAAATAGGCGGGAGTCATTGTTATGTGATATGAAAGGGGATGTGTGTAAAGCCCCCCTTATTTACAAACGAAAAACATTTTGACACATCCACTCAATCAGGATTTGTTTTCCGTGTAAAACATCGTTCTCTCTCCCGTATGTATGGCTCTATCATCATTCCGGAGTATGTATTCCATGCTAAATCTCCATTATATACAAGTTATAAAAATATGATGTATGATACATTTATGCCATGATCAAGTTGGTTTAAAATGTTCAGCCAGGCTGAATGTACATCTTTCTCACATGTCACAAATAGTTTAATTGTAGACTTTCAAAATGATGTATAGTTGTACAAGAGGGCCTTTGATGGAAATGGGTTGTTCATTTAGAACACAAATACAATAATGTGGCGGATCGAACGTGAGCATGTTACGAATGCTACAAATGTCCTAAAACATTGACATGTATTGTATGAGGGCTTTGCGAGATCCTTGAAAAAATAATACTTCCATTATTAAGCTAAAGTTGCGTTTTATGAACATGATAGAGTGTCGTGTTTTAATCATGCTGATAATGACCACGTGAGAAGTGAACGTCGAATACCATTTCAGTTCCTGTTCCTAGGGGAGGAGAGCGTTGGTGACTTTAACAAGTTAGTTTACTGTTCAGCTCTTCTTGTACGAACATTTGGGTTGACGTAAACACCAAATTGCCTAGTAAGGTCGGTTAAATATACTTTGTATACTCTGTCTCGCGGGAAGGATGAATTCCAATACGAATTGTCAATATTACTCTGAGGTACTAGTAGTAATTGATGCTTTGTAAGCAACCCAAACAAGTAGTAGATTATAAAAGACAAGAAACGACATCTGAGTAAAAGGGTTAAGGGCTTGTCGAGGGCTCGCCGTATATCCAGCAGCTGCCTGAAATCCGCGCGAAAACAAATATACCAAGCAGGGTCGCGTCTGCCGCGGTGAATCTCTTTTTACAAGTCGCTTACAATCGGAGGAGCGAGCGAGAAGGATCATTACAAGCGTCTTCATTGAAAGACACAACGCACTTGAACGTTCACCGTATACACCTGTGGGACTCGCCTCACATACGAAGCACCCTAGCCCTTGGATATGCACTCGAGAGGCGCGTTGCATATTTATCAGTTTGTTTGGTTCTCGGGCGAGAAATCGAGCCGGTGGAATTTAGACCGTCTCATTTGCAGGAGGAAAAAGGCGAGAGAAAATCAGATAGATAGATATGGAGGTGGAGCGTGGGGAGAAGATGACACAGACTCTGACAGAGCGTGAGTCTTGTTGGGTCGGGCTGGCCGAAGATACGAGCAGGGCTGGCCGAAGATACGAGGTGGGCGGAACACAGTAACGGCCGTCATCTACCCCAGTTACGCCATCTTACTACTACTAGTACTTGAAACCACCGAAGACTATATCATGACTATAGAGCTGCATAAGGACGTGACCCCTTTGAGGGTAGATAGGTCACAGGTATCCGGCAAAGGCAGTCAACTGGTACTTGATGTGGTCAGTCACTATCAGTCTAATGACGGATGGTATCATATCCGATCACTCGTGAATCGGTTCCATCATCATCATGCCAGCCTGTATGCCACTACTTAAGTTGTATTTGGCAAAGGGAGTCTCATTTCCCTGGTTGTATCTCCATTCTATAGAGTACATTAGCCTTCTGAAGAAAACCTAGCGCCTGAGCTCAGTACATCAGGTACAACAACTGGAGAACGCGAGTATCACACGAGCAGCACGTAATGTGATCATTAGCAGTGTCGTTACGGATGGTATATCAAGTTAGATCTCTCGTGAGTCGGTTCGATCATGCCAGTATCTACATAGTATACGCCACTATATATTGGAGTTGTACTTTCCTCTTTAGCCTTTTGGCAAAGACTCGTATCACACGCGCAGCTGCAATAACGGATGCAGCTCGTTTCTGATATTCAAAAGTAAAGCTTTTCCTCAACATGCTGTACCTCCTTCTCTACGATCGACTATTCTTTCACCAGTCGTTTACGGTTTAAGACAGTCGGACGTTACGCCTTGTCTAACGACCGCAGCTCCAGAACTGTACAATCTTGTATCAGTCGTTGTTTCAGCCATCCACATATGCCTTGACAAAAGGCTATAGTTCCTCCTTGGTCAAGGGGCATCTTGAATCCAAGTATCATTGTGGCATGCGGTATCACATTCAGTCTGCACTATCCTCACATTTAAGGAGAAGAACACGATAACATGCATCAATTAGATTGTGGACAGCAGACAGAGTGAATTAATTGACACAACCACTATCAATCTTTAAAAGAGAGCCTGCTTCGAGAAAATTGCATTTCAGGGAGAATCGAAGAAATCTGGGAAAGTGAATACTGAAATCGTTAACACATATGCAGCCAAGTGAACACGGTGACGGGATTTCGAGAGAGCATTGTAACCTCAGGGGTCGAAAGGGTACGTTACCCACCCCTGCCCTTAGGGAGCTGAAGTATATTCCCGCCCTCATCAGGGACTCTGTGGAAGCGTTCAGATCCTGTAATTAAACACTGGCCACGCTTAATTGCCAAGTGCAGTGTATAAGTTGCAGCGTCATCGTCATCACAAGCTGATCGATACATTGTTGAGGACAAGACGTTAATTAAATTTGACTCACATACGTGTCAGCCTATAAGCCTTCTCAAACACGGTCCCTTTTATAGCAAAATAAAAAAAGAGATAACGCGTAACTATGAAGCAGGCTCTTAATGACAAATTGGTGACACAAGATTGATCGACCCGTTTGGTGTGTTTGCGTTATGATGAACACGAAGTTGCCAACAGCCTAATTGACATGATTATAGCCTGGGTGGAAATTACGTTGTTCTCTTTCTAGACCCTTCGGCACGCATTTCATTGTAACGCGTTAATTCATACAGGAAGCTAAGCCACTACGTTCCGTTGTATAACTCTTTAAATTGAACATTCTACATAAAGCTACCAAAACTACAAGACTTTTATTTTATTTGCATTATTCAAAATGACCCATTATTTAATATTCTACATAAGTTACCAAATGACAAGACTTTATTTAATACGCATTATGCACAAATGGCCCTTTAATGCGAGTGGGTCATAAAGCCTATCATTATGCTATCGGCATTGGCTTACACCGTTGCTAACTTTGTTAAATTATTGGGAAATTTGTATAATCATATTGTAACACACAAAAGGATAGACAAGTTTACACATTTAGGTCTACCATATCATAAACACTACACACATACGGCATGGTGAGGATCACATATTCACAAATACAAACGACATACTTAATTATTCGTGTTATATTTGTGTTTGTAGTCTCGTTTATTAATTGTCTTTGCTTAATTGCTATGTCGAGGCCGCCATCGATCTCAAGCTAGCTTACAGAGTCATGATGGCGGGCTCCTGCGTTTACGTGCTTTCTCTGTTACTTTTAATTGAAACGTATTTACTGTTTTTACTATATGTCATATACTTAAAACCTGTCCATTTATTGTAAATACCTGAATATGTTATGTAAAATTATGATCATGATTGTATTGTTTTGAAGAATGCAGAAATAAAACAGTTAAAGCAAATAATGGTGAAGGAACAATAATTGTAACGGCGTCGTCCTTGTTATGCAAATTAATGTGTGATTATTCTTACACGGTGCGACCCGGGTGCACTGACCCAATTCGACAGTTATTCAACAGTTTTTCGCTAACATTTATTTATAGGGTTTTCAAATTGCCTTATTCAAGTTCGATATGATTCAGTCCTGGGTTGTCACCGCGTTCTATCTATATATCATGTACTTCTATCTATATATCATGTACTTCTATAATTATATATTTTTATCTTTGCTATTCGCCATGTTTCTTTATAGTATAGCTCTGTCGCTCATGTCTTTTTAATTCTTTTTAATTCTTATTTTCACTTGTTATTCACTTTTCTTGTTTCAGCCTTACTATATCCCACTATTTCTTACCAGAGATTTATTTGTTTATAATTGTTATATGCAGGGATCTCGTTTGACTCATCCAGTAATGTTGCGTTCTCGTAGTCCGACTGCCCAACTGACTTTGTCTGTGTTGCCTACGGAGACCTCTCCCGTGTTCTTTTCGTGTAATTGTTCATGTGTATTCCTTCAATTCTGTCCACATGTAGGTATTTCCATCACCTTGTTTTTACTGTTGTACTCTACTGACCATTCTATGCATTCCTCACTGTCTTCTCCGATTTGGACCGGATCTTTTTGTCATGCAAAAGCGCAAAAATGTATACTCTATTATTATTTAGAAACTTTTGTACTTACGTTCATCCTGTTTGGGATATGTTTTTTTTTTATTAAATGGCTAACTTAAATAACCACGTTCCATTCAATTCATTAAATAACGATGACCTTTTTGATTTATTAAGACCTGCTTTAGAAAATATTGATATTAATAATGATCCAGTGGGACAATATGATGCTTCTGTGGGTGATACTTTTAATGCTTTATCAGAGGAATTAAACCTCGATTTTCATTTTGATGACCCAGCAGCAGAAGCTCTCACTAGTTATATAACAAACAAACAGTTTCATGATGTGGTCAAAGATTATAGTAATGATATTTTTTCGCTATTACATTTGAATATTAGAAGCTTAAATAAACATTTTGATGATTTGCAATTATTGTTAGATGTCCCCTCTCAAACACCCCTCTCTATAATTGGTTTGACTGAAACTTGGTTAACTCAAGATGTAGATTCATCACATGCCCTTAATGATTATGAGTTTGTTTATAAAAATAGACAAGATCGATTAGGAGGTGGTGTAGCTATGTATGTATTAAAACGGTATAATTATGTAGTTCATGAAAATATTTCATTAATTAACGATTTAATAGAGTCCCTATTCATTGAAATTATAATACCGGGTCATAAAAATATATTAGTTGGTGTTATTTATCGACCTCCAAATTCTAGTTTAAAAGATTTTTTAATTTATGTAACTGACTTAATTAAGAACCCCCTTTTTGAGAATAAAGATTGCTTCTTAATGGGAGATTATAATATAAATTTATTGAAACATGCTGATAATAATGTGTCACATGAATTTCTTGAAATATTCTTGTCGGCCTCTTTTCTCCCTCTTGTTTCTAAACCCACTCGTGTTGCAGATTCTTCTGCCACCCTTATTGATAATATTTTTAGTAATGTTATACCTCACCCGAATTCTTATATTGTTCTTTCTGATATTACTGACCATTATCCCATTTTAACCCAATATAATGTAGCTCCAGTGGTAAAAATTGGTGGCGCTCCACGTTTAATTCGTAAAGTAACGCATGATAATGTAGCACGTCTTGGCGCTAGTCTGGATAATACTGATTGGTCTGCTGTGTACGATAATGATGATGTAAATTCATCTTACGATATATTTTTAAATATTTTTAATTGTCAATTAGATATTGATATCCCACAACAAAGAGATAAATCTTGTAATTATAAAACGTCTCCAAGACTCCCATGGATCTCTAAATCTTTATTACGATCGATAAATAGAAAAAATAACTTGTATTATAAATATAAACTAAAAGGTACTGATAAACTTAAATTAAAATATACTTCTTATAAAAATATACTTATTAAACTCATACGTTTGGAAAAAAGAAGGTATTTTGTTAATCGATTAGAATTATCTAAAAATGACATGCAAACAACTTGGAAGATTATTAAACAAGCAATGAATTTAAATAAAAATAAATCAAATATAACTAGAATTCGACAGGATAATGTGATGGTTGATGATCCTGGTAATATAAGTAATATTTTTAATATATACTTTTCTTCAATTGGAGAAAATCTTGCTCAAAATATTCCTGCTTCAGATAAACATTTTGTTGATTTTTTAAGTACTCCCAATCCTGATTCGATTTTTTTTGTACCTATTCATAAAAATGAGATTTTGGATATAGTCTCTAATTTAGATAATAAGAAAAGTTCAGGCTACGATGGTGTAAATAACTTTTTATTAAAAGGTATTATTGTTTCTATAGTTGATCCTCTCGTTCATATTTTTAATTTATCTTTATTAAATGGTCAAGTCCCGGATATAATGAAAATTGCTAAGGTCGTCCCCCTCTTTAAGAAAGGAGACAAACTAGATGTTAGTAATTATCGTCCAATTTCTTTGTTGTCCACACTTTCTAAAGTTTTAGAAAAAATTATATATACTCGTACTATTTCTTTTTTTAAGAATAATGATATTTTTTCTAACTTTCAATTTGGATTCAGGGAAAAACATAGCACAATTCATGCTTTATTGTCTTTTGTAGATAAGGTGGCACATGCTATTGATAAATCATTACACACAGTAGGAATTTTCCTTGACTTCTCCAAGGCCTTCGACACGATTAACCACAATATTTTACTCTATAAACTTTCTCATTATGGTATACGTGGGAAGGCCTTGGAGTGGTTCCGGAGCTATCTTTCTAATAGAAAGCAGTATGTTTCTTTAAATGATGTTAATTCCGAATTTCGTTATGTCACTTGCGGCGTTCCCCAAGGAAGCTTATTGGGTCCACTTTTATTTATTATTTATATAAATGATTTTTGTAAATCTTCCGATATATTGTCATTCATACTATTTGCTGATGACACTAATTTATTTTTTTCTCACAGAAATCCACATATTCTAGTAGAAACGATTAATATTGAGTTATTTAAGATTTCCCAGTGGATAAGAGCTAATAAATTATCTTTAAATTTTCAGAAAACTAAATTTATGCTTTTTAGTAAATCAATAGATTCTTTGCCCTCAAATATTGTTTTTGATAATAATGTATTGGAAAATGTGCCTTCTATTAAATTTTTGGGAGTAATTGTTGATAATAAACTTTCATGGAAATGTCACATTGATAGCATTTGTAAAACTATTTCGCGTAATATTGGAGTTATAAAACGGTTAAAAACTTGTCTCCCAATGAATTCTTTGTTTATGTTATACTCATCTTTAATATTGCCGTACTTAAACTATGGCCTTCTTGCTTGGGGGAACACGCATCAATCGTTTTTAGATAGGCTATTATTGTTACAAAAAAGGATTATTCGTATTATTTGTGATTCCACTGCACGCTCCCATACAGACCCTTTATTTTTTAATAATAAATTATTAAAAATTAATGACTTGTACTTATACCAATTAGGTCAATTTATGTATAAATATGATAATAATTCATTACCTTCAGCTTTTGATTTTATGTTTTTTAAAAATCAATCGGTTCATAATTACCCAACTAGACAGTCAAATGAATTTCATTTACCCCTTTTAAGAACTTTATTAGCTCAGAATACGTTTATTTATGATGGTCCTAAATTTTGGAACACTCTTGATATAGGTATGAAAAATGTACCTTCACTTAATTCTTTCAAAAGAAAACTTAAATTATATTTATTACAACGTTATGGTACTAGTTAACTTAATTGTTTGGTAATGAAAAAGGGTCATCGTAAAAAACCTTTCATTATTATTATTGTTGCTTATTCTGAAAATTGCGCCGCTATTTTAATGAAATAATATTTCTTATTCTCTTAATTTGTATGAAATTTTTGTTTTTATTTTATTTTATACATTTTCTTTTAGTCTTGCAGGTCCATACCTTCTCATTCCATACCTTCTCAATCCATTCATATTTTCTATATTTTCATTATCTTTTGTACAGCATCTTCTTGTTCATGTATGCTTCCACACTGCGTCTTATTTGTTCATACATTCATGTTCTCTTCAGTAGTCTCCGTAGGCACAACACTATTTTGAATTCTTATCAAACAGTTTTGTAATAATTACATTTTTTTGTAATACTACACTGTATAATATTTGCTATCTTGTTTGTTTTTTTGTTTGTTTTTTTCTATTATTCACAATTTTTCCGTATTTGATTTTTCGTATTTTTTTCCGTATTTGATACTTTCATTACTTTGTAAAACATTAATTTTTGAGGGATTCCACATTCTACAAGCCATGCTTTTTAGTGGATCCCTCCATTTTCACTTGAAATTTAAACATACAGCAACATTCGTTTACTTTCTGTTTCCGCTTTTATAATATGATTATTTCTAAATGTCAAAATTGAATTGTACCTTGTTTAAAAATCTAAATATTTCGTAGTATCTTAATTCATTATATTTTAATCAATTATTATATCAACATACATTTTGATTGCCAATGTTTATAATTTATTGTTTATACTTTCACAAATGTTGTTGTGAATTATTCATTGTAAATATATGTACCTTCTTGTTGAAAATGAAATAAAATTGAACATTGAACATTGAACATTGAACACACACTAAAATAATAATGTTTATATTGTCATAAATCATGAAGCCTTTAAAACAAATAGCGACATGTACAGTCAGGATGTATGGTCTAGAGAAGACTGGAAACAGTTGAATGGCGTTTTTCTGTCGGTATTTCATGAAAGAACCTAAAGTCTCATGAAATCAGTCGTGCGGAAAGCAATCGTTAATTGAAACATGAATTTTTCATTCCTCGTCTCCCATCTCATTAGGACGTTCAAATGATGTGATAAATTGGGCACGTATACGTATCGTAAACCTGGTCACAACAGTCGTGTTACGCGCGAAAGGTTCTGCCCATTAAACAAATTACAACATGGTCATATTCACTTAGATACTTTTCGGGTTTCCGATTATTAAAGGTCTAGTGTGCGGTGGTTCTATAATAACTACATTGTATCATCGTATTTTTTAAAATTATTAAACACTTTGTTGTTATTCCGGTTTCGTGAACGCGTAGCAAATCTATCAAAGTCAACGATGAATGGAGAATGGCAATACAATTATGCGTGGTGAAGTTATAATAGTCAGATCGCTATACGGCAAGGTCTATATAGCTCACATTCACGATTACCACTCAATAACACACGAGTGCACGCGCACACACACACACACACACACACACACACACACACACACATACACACTCATACGCATAAATATACACACATACACACTCATACGCATATATATACACACATACGCACAAACACACACACACAGACTGACATACACTAAATCATACGTGCATGAACACACGAACACTCGCGCGCACATACCATATCCGCACATACACACACACGCACGCACACACACATACACACACATACACATCCATGCTATCAAAGCGTAATATGCTATGTCCCTTGTTGTGATGTTGTTTTCTCCAACTCATTCGTTTAATCATATATTCTACACACCTGATCATATACACATCACCTAAAGCCCACCGCACACACGACAAAAGGCGATCCGATCCGACGAACAATTAAGGATCTGATCTATACTACATGCTTTTAAATACGCACATCTTGCTTTAGTTCGGAAGCGCAGTTGTTTTTCTGATCGAAATCGGATTCGGATAGGGTAGCGTGCGGTGGGCTTTATACAATTATCTTGCTCCAACGAACATGGTCGAATCAACACGAATGTGCATGACAGCCTTAATCAATCTTGACGGTCTTGGTCACGTCTATAGTGATAAGTTCTGTCTTTTCGATAAGTATGCGGCTCCTTCCGCATTGTGTGATCAGTTTAACAGAGATACGGCATACGCACATGATTACTCCAAGCAATAATGACTTTAGCTCATCCCCACAGCATATGTGAAAGGTGTATATAATATATAATTAATGCAATTTATTATTAGATAATGTATATCCAAGCACACCTTTCAAGCACATTCATACAGTATGCATGTATAGTGTCTAGATTTAAACAAAAAAGGCGCCATCCGTTTAAAAGTGTATGGATAATTTACAAAAAAATGTTATAATGTTTCGCCGCTCATTTGTTTCATCTATTTATAGGGCTAATCTACTGACATTGTCTCATTTGTTTAGTCACAATAGCTCGCATTACCAACGACATTTTGTTGTAATAATGTATTGCGGATTATTAACATTCAAGTAAAGTTGGTTAGATAAACTTGATACAAATAGTAAAGAACAAAGAATTGTGCTATATGATGTGAGACTCGAACCCGAGAACCCCGGATTGATATAGGCTGCTAATCGAACCAATTAATGCAACAGAGGCTATATAGACTTGGCTATATAGACAGAAGTTATATTATACAACTTGGCACATACCCGTTTATACCAACTATAAAAGAGAGTGTGCAAGGGATCGACTGGAGTGAAGAGATGAATCGTTTTATGATAATTGATTATAGATATAGAAAATGGCTTGATAAGTACGTTATTACATTACACCCATTATCATGTATATTTAAGAGTGAGAATGCTTTCTTATTCAAGATCCCCATGATTTCTAGCCACTCGAAAGATGTTTGAGTTTACGTTTTATATCAAAGACCCAAAAGTCAAAAGTCAACCATTTTAGATGACGTATGCCTTGAATCACATAATGGAATCATCCTTTCTCCGTCTTCTTTTGTACAGCGAAGCTGATCAATAGTTGAAGGAGGAGGACAGTTTTTATTAAAAATAGACTCTTTATCATGTCTTATTATTACATTATAGATTCAATCTGAGTCGTTGAACGCTTTTAAGATTCGCACGCGATGTATTAAACGCGTTCAGCATGTTCAGTGGTATAATCTTTTCTGAATTCGTGAAGTGGTAAATAAAGTATTACATTGTTTACCATGCATGTATCTATATCAGACAGCTGCGATGTAACTAGTTATGCAAATCGATACACTGGATATAATATATGCAAGAACTACCGGTTTCATTTTAAGAGCCCTTAGCATAATAATGGGGGCTCATGAATACCGCAATAAAGGTCCCTTAATGGGATTGATTTTACTGCCGCATTTATTATCATAAGCTGCGTGCATGTCTTGCATACGCTCTGCTATTTCCGTGGTGTAGTAACCTTTTAGTCCTTCATAATTACCACTTAAGTTATTAATGCTCACTTTAATTTAATTCCAAGAACCACATGAAGATGCAGTAACATCAAATACTATCAGTCAGATGTATGTAAGACTGTTAAGCAAAATTTCGACCATGTGTTATTCTTTTCTTTTTTGAACGAAGTCAAGTGAACATATCTATACAGTCATGTACGCAAGAAATATTATCAAATATGTTACGTATCATGCATTTTATGTCCGCTTATTGTGTTTCTAGTAATAAAAATGCATTTGAAGATCATGAAAACTGACAATTATATTAGATATGTCTCCATATATACGTATGTGCGCTGAAAAGAATTCATTATTTGCCCGAGAGATGAATCTCTTTCAATCCGTTGGATTCGTAACTCGTCGGCAAAATAATAAAGATACGGAAATCTGAATCTGAGAAAGGTCAACTGAAGGAAGAAAAAAAGGGTTATTTCAAATAAATGGTTGTAATTTTGCGAGTCTCGGTATTTGCAACAATATTATCACTGCAAACTGACAAAGCCTACGTACAATTACCTTTCCAGATAATGATCAAATTACCAGCAAACGTTTCCGAAAACATTGTCAAACGTTTAATAAAACAGCTCTTATTTGAACAAGACGTAATATTATTAAGATTACATGACGTCAAAAATATCGCAAACAACTTGAAACGGCGCCTGGTGTATTTTTAGTTGTTTTTGAATTACTATGAAAACAACGTTTGACTTTTTGATGTATTTGCTTTTGATGAGCATGAACATGTTTTGTGGGCTAGAAATGGATGGAGCAAACTTTGTACTTAATAACGAAAACAAATACTAAACGAATCCCGCAGGGGTAATAATTCCATTCCGCCACTCCTTTTCACGCAATGTTAAACGCACTCGCGTAGATAGATGATGGACTGATGAAATATTACTGGATACAAAAATGAAACATGCTCCAACTATTAAAACGGATTAAGATATTAAACACCTGGTTCATTTGGTCCAAAATTGTGCATTTACGGTGAAGTGAAAGGTCTTTGCACGATGCACATGTATTCGTTAGTTTCATATAACGTTTGTCACAAAAAAGGGAAGTCGCAGCGAACAATTTAACACGTTCCAGCAAATTGTTGCGTAAAATGGAAAACAAATTAAGTTAAGACTACTGGAACTTTAAGTTAAAGAGTTATTCGGAATTATTGATATTTCACACAATTGCCACTTCTTCTGAAGTACGGAAACATATTTAGTAAAGTGATGTAAAGCGCAACGTAAAAATATAATTCTTTTTTTTTTTAAGTATCTAGATTTACATCAATAATGAATAGTTTTTCATCAGTAAAAAAATTATGAAAACATGTCAGAAAATGTGACCTAAATTCGCATTGTAACCAAAAAAACAGTCAATTGATCTTCTTGTTTTTTGTTTTTTTTACAATAAGTAACAAATAGTTGTTACTACTAAAATCTCACAACTACTTTATAACAAATCATACGACAACAATGCTTGTAAGCAATGTGATAGAAATGTGCAATGTGAAACAATGTTCCTCTCCTTTTTTTTCTTGTTAACAGTTTAATATTGGGTTCGATTTTTGACAGCTAGGCAAGAAAGGGTGAGAAACTTACCTCGCAGGTGCGCGTAACTATCGGCTCGACGCCTCGCGAAACGGTGGCGTCAAAGAAGGCTTGCAGCGAAGAGAAGAGAGGCTATTCCGCCAAAAATAAAGTACCAGTTTTAATTTGTCTTCCCTTCAATATCGTTGCCAGGAGACCCAAGGAGTCAGCTGCAGCAGTTCACAGTATACTAAATCTATAACGAGCAACTCCAAACAACCAGGTATATATATATATATATTGTGGATAATAGCAACAACCCTAAAAAGTATGCTACACACGAGAGTCCGAGTAGAATTTGGGAGACGAATGAATAAAAAACAACAGTTGAAATATCAACGATGGAGCCGAGTCTGATCGGTGAGTGAAGCTCCGAATTCGGGAGGGAGTGAAAGTAGCCAGCGATAATACAACATCCACCGGGCGGGCAGGAGGAGGCTGATGATGATGATGATGGTGATGGTTGGTGATGATGCTGTTAGCGGAAACCTGCTCCGGCATTCCCTTCTCGTATCAATAAAGATAAAACGCCAAACGGAGTCGTGCGTTTTGAGCATGCGCGCTGGCGACTACCAAAAAGCAGCAGCAGTTATACTCTTCTCGCCCTGTGATTGGTCAGAAGCAGCAGTGGCGCATTGATCGTCACCAGACTCGCGAATTAGCATACATGCTCTCTTTCTTTACCCTTCGTTGGGTTTTATGGTAAATGGGGAGCCAAAATTGATTCGCCTGTCATGCCTGCACCGGACAGACATTGCACATGATAATGATATTGTCTGCCAAGCTAAATATACACGAGGGGATTCGGATAAACATATGTATATTTGATAATCAAATTGTGAAATAAGGAACGCAATTCGTGTAGACCTAAATTCTCACAAGGTGAATGAGAGTAACATACAAATTGAACAATTTACATAATATTGTATATATGCACTACGTTTAGCCTTTCTGGTCGCTTAAAGGGTTATCGTAACTTGTTATTATGAGAATATACCGTGCTGTTTAGCATTTTGTTCCGATATGCTCACATTACTTTCAAAGAACGTGGTTTTCGTTTCACATTATCTGACAAATAAAATGTATTTGATAAAGCGATCTCGCTTTCAAACGCGTTTTCAACTTCTCTTTTACCATTATGTCTTTCTCCTATACCCCTTCATAATGCACAGCGCTATACCAAATAATGTGGGTTTTTTCTACATTTACATTGATACTTGTTATCATCTAACCTTTAAACAAATCCTAATTCCTATCTAACCTAAAAATCCTAGAAGCATAACAAATTTGAATTAAATGATGATTTACACAATTAAATAACTTCAAATCTACCACTAAAAACTAGTTCACAAAATGTTAATTGGTAATGCCCATGAGCCGCTTGGAAGGAGTGCTTCCCAGGGAGTGGAGATGGTGCACACAATGTGTGCTGGATGGTATTGTATGACCGGGTTAATACTAATGTAAAGCGCTTAGATATGATATTGTATTAAATTAGGTGCTATATAAATCGAACCTATTATTATTATTATTATTAAACAAAATGCGTATGGTTATATAATAACGTGAATAACGAAACTGACTTGATAAATCAGCCACTTTGGGTTGAGCTTTAATAAACTTGATACGACAAGAATCAACGTTTTCAAAGACTGGTGTTTCGGGCTAATCCTTATCGCGAGTAAATGTTAGCCTCAAATTTGCTTCAAATCTCGATCATTGGCTAGACAAAATGTATTCAAACACAAACATAAAAGCATGGAATTTAAATCTAGTTGACATCTCGATTTATTTGATGTTTCGAAAGTTCATTCGACTTTTTCTCGCAAACAAACGAATAAAAGCAAACATACTTCTGTACGGTTAGATAATATATGGAGAGTGGAAAGTTACATAATTCCCATCTTTCCGTTCGTTTGCTGATAGTGAGATCAGTCGAATGCAAACTTAAACACTCATACCATTTATGAGTTTCTTCAAACTAGAGAACTGGTCATAAATGTCAGGTGTCACATTGCGGACTCCAAAATGAAACTTTGCCTGGAATGGGACCTTCCGTTTGTTGATGATGGTATCAGTCGAATGCAATATTAACACGTGGATGTGGTGTGGCAAGATTGGTATTGAGCGCTCGCTTTCCAATCGGGAGATCCCGAGTTCGAACCCGTAGTATGCCCATCACGTTTGTCCTTCAGCAAAACAAAACTACCCAGGTGTATAAATGGGGACCCGATATGAAGTGAAAGCCTTAATGTGAACGATCTTCTCAATGCCCGTGAGCCGCTTGAAATGAATGCTCCCCAGGGAGTGGAGATGGTGGACACGATGTGTGCTGGTTTGCATTGTAACCTATAACTAAGGTAATGATATCATTGTAAAGCACTTAGAGTCGGCGCTATATAAATCGAGTATAATTTTATTTTATTAAAACCATATACATGTATACTGTATCATTCACCTGGCATTTACGAACAGTACTAGAGAAATGATCATGACTTTTCATGTAAAATGCTATTTGCGAACGCCAAGTGGAACATCACATATGATGATGTGGTATGGAGTCATTATGAACAGAGAAATAGGAGGAAATAGTAACCCCCCTTTTCCCATTTCATTGTTTGCTGACAAATCAGAGATGGGGCGGGGCGATAACAATATTGACATGCAACATTATTCACAAATTATTGTAGTACACGTACCGTATGTCTCTTTTGGATCACAATTGTACAAATTATAATAATCGAACGGAGCTACTGTTTGAGTATATAAGAGCATGCATGATGTAGCGAATTCTTGATAGAACATACGTGATATATCACACTCTTTGTTTATAACGAGGTGTCAATATATTGATTGGGGGAACATGATTAATGAATGGCACATTCTATGTGAAAGATCTATCTTCTGTTTGATTGTGTACCCTATTTATTGTATTGTTTCTGTCAAATTATTGACGAGGCACGTGCCACCGTATCTACATAGAAACGTTAGGCGTTATCCATAATGTAATACTACAAAGTATCTATGTATTCTGTCAAATCCGTTTACAATTTATTGATCGCAGCCGACAAATTCAAATGGATTGCATTTGAGAAGAAAACAAATGTGATATTTAAAAAAATAACGTATGATGTGCAGATCCAGTATGCATAATATATCACACTTTAATGAAAGATTATGGAAGTCCGTGTATATAGGTATCATTAATTTTAGCTGCCCAACTACAATATCCCCCCAAAAAAGGGGATATAAATAAATGGTCCAATGTCATTTTTGTTTGCTGATCAAGAGACTTGCATTCATGCATTGTATTATTTCACTGACGGGAATGCATTCACTCATCTGTCCAGGTGTCATAGCATGTTATACGTACTAAATTAAATAAATGCTTATTGAAATAGGTGTCCATCATAATAATGATGCGATAATTGTCATAATTAAATTATAGATGTGTGCAGTGGCGTATCTACAAGGCCTGGGGGTTACGGGGTTCGTGCCCCCTCCCCATATTAAAGGGATATAGTAACTTTGTTGACATGTGCACAAAGTGATGAATGGTTGACAAAATGTATATTGTTGTGATCTGATATGACCACTGAGTAATGTGCGAAATGTTCACGTTAAACGAACATTATATTACCAAGTAAAGAGCGAAAATGCCAAGTGATATTCGCTTACTCATTGTACTGACTTTGAACACCGTTAACTTTCCAGTGGATAATAAAAAGTCCGATCACTTCAATCGTAAATAGCATGGACATTGGACAATGTTTCTAAATTTAGATCCCTTTAATAAAAACAATTAAAAGCACAAGGGTAGAAGTTATATACAAATACAGAGTCATAGAGAGTGTACTCAATGAAATTCGCCCCCTCCCCTCCCTTCCCCAACAGTCGAGCCTAGCTGCTGTGCCACTGACAATGAATGTGCCATGCACATGCTAATCCTATATGCTCATCTCCAACAATTACACGGACAATTCCATGGGAAAGTGAAAATAGATGAACAAATAATTGGCTCTATTTAAAATCGGATTTATTTTGTCTGGAATGTTTTGTTATAAATCATGAACAAATAATTATATCCGTAATCATTAATACGTTTGTTTGGATTCTCGGATATCTCCATATATAGAAGAAACTGAAAAATACCCTGAAACTTTACACATAGGACTACACAGTGAAATTGTTAGATCTTTTCATTTTGTACATTATTTTAATGTATTTGTTTTTATTTAAGGAACAAAATCGCACTATTAGATAGCAATACATTTTTTTCCAACTAGAAATTGTTGTTTTGAGTGCCCGAAAACGTTTGTGTTTGTTTTTGTTTTTTTAGAAAACAAGTCCTACAGACAAAATGTAACGCGAGTTAACGATACCTACTATACTTTCTCTATTGTGTTTATATTTAGGAGAATTATATGTCAATATTAACTCATAGGTCACACAAATTTAGAGAAGCGCAGCAACTTTTTTTACTAGCCTAAGGGTAACTTCATAAGCATGATAGGAGAGCAAATTTCAAATATAGGTGATGTGCAAATTTGTTGCCATGTCCTTTTTACGTCACACAAGTAACTGAACGTCGACTCTTTCCCAAAGGTACTTATATGTAGCTCTATTAGTCTTTTGTTTTACGTGTGTGTGTCACCACAGTGTGTGTGTGTGTTTACTTACTAGTTAGGTCACATCTTGTTAAATCCATGGAGATAAAATCAAACCACAGTTCCATGCAATGATAGACTTACGGCTCTAAGAAGTAGTGAACGCACCGGTTAAGTGTATAATGCGAGTATCCGTGGACTTAACCACATGCATGAGGGTCAAAGTTTCTTGTTAATGCATTTACGGGTCTATGAGCATTCTCTTGTAAGTAATCATTACGATATTGACATGATGGTTGTCGCATACATTAATAATAGCTGTACTATACGATACAAAACGTATAGGACAATGACTTAAAACAGCAACAACAATAATTTATATTACAACATGTTTTGTTTGTGCTATTACTTCTACTACTACTACTACTACTACTACTACTACTACTACTACTACTACTACTACTACTACTATTACTACTACTACTACTACTACTACTACTACTACTACTACTACTACTACTACTACTACTACTACTACTACTACTACTACTACTTCTACTACTACTACTACTACTACTACTACTACTACTACTACTACTACTACTACTACTACTACTACTACTACTACTACTACTACTACTACTACTATTCATGTTTACCTAAATCAATATATTGCAAGTGATATCCTATATTAATGAGTTTGTAAGACCACACAATATTCATTAATTACAAACATCCCCTTTTATTAATAATTCAATTAATTTACCAAAATTTCAAGCAACCGTTGAAATCATATAACGCGAATATTGTACTGTACTGCTTATACAAAATCATCATGTAGAGTTTTTGATTTCGAGTGCATTACATCTTTTCAAAAAGATAAATAAAATATGTCTATTTGTATTTCAGTCGATCGTCTCGATTCAGGCAGCGGTACTGTCAGTGGCGTAGCGACGGTGGGGGCACGTGGGGCACATGCCCCTCCCCCCCCCCCCCCCCAAAAAAAAATAACAATAATAATAATAATAATAATAAATAAATAAATAAAATGCTAATAATAATAATGAAATAATAATACAAAGAGATAATAATAATTTGAAGAAAAAAACAACAGGAAACATAATGGAAAATTTTCTGAACAAAAACTAAGAAATACATAAGGTGTGCCCCCCCCCCCCCCCCCCCCCCCCCCCCAATCAGTCCGACCACGCTACGCCACTGGGTACTGTCTCGCCTCCTGCATGGAAATCACATGTTTTCATTCGCTCGAGTGAACAAAAGATTCCTCTTCCTATGGAAACAGATCCACTATTCACTGGTCCCTATGAATATGATGGATTTCATTTTAAAGGAAAATAACGTGTAATGATTGACGTATATATCAGTAAGAGAGATACTAACGTGTTATTACTTAGTTTTTATCATAATATCATCGTCAAAACTTATATACATGTATTACTACATAATACAAATTTATCAAACGTATCAGATATAAAAAGTCGCTTTAATACTTGTTTTGTCATGTTGAAGTAGAATAAATTGATGTACTTATATCAATATGATGATTGTAATAAAAAGGGAAATGTGAGGCTAATTTGGTAGCCGGTCTGTATTATATTCGATAATTCCAGCAGAGTTGGAGATGTGTTGCGATTAATTGTCAATGTGGTTTGCGCTGTCTCCTAACTTCTAACACTTCGTCGAAACTAATATACTAATATATTATAAAGATATATTAAACGTATACCAATACTTAATAGTCTCTTTAAACACTGTTATCATGTTAAATAACGTAGAATAAATTGATGTACCTAAATATTATGATGATTGTAATAAAAGGGGAAATGTGAGGCTAATTTAGTAGCCGATCTGTATTATACTCGCTATTTCCAGCAGGGCTGGAGATGTGTTGCGATTAATTGTCAATGTGGTTTACACGGTCTTATAATAACCACACATCTCGAAAGTAATACACTAATATGATGTTCATCATGTTTATGCCCTGCATTGACAGTTATGCGTCATGTCCTGCGCTATGTAAAAGTATGTTCACTTGTACTCTTGTTCCTTTTTTAAATTTACAATAAAGTGATATCAAATCAAAAAGATATATTAAACGTACCAAAACTCAAGATTCCTTTTAATGCTCTGTTTAGCACGGTAAATTACAATAAAGTGATGTGCCGCAATTATGATGGTGGTGGAAAGGGGAAGGTGGATGTATTTTTGATACTCGCTATTATTTTTCTGTCGAGCTGGAGAT
This sequence comes from Echinarachnius parma, assembly GCA_037951105.1. NCBI lineage: Eukaryota > Metazoa > Echinodermata > Echinoidea > Clypeasteroida > Echinarachniidae > Echinarachnius > Echinarachnius parma. Next base: position 126,337 of record JBAMJV010005055.1, on the reverse strand, counting down.
GTGATGCCATGAATAATATTCTCAGTAGGGTTTACACTGTCTTCTAACCCCACACTTTGTCAAAGCTAATATGCTAATAGACAATAATGATTTATCAAACGTACCAAAACTCAATAGTATCTTTAATTCATTTTACAATGTTGAAGTAAAATACAGTGGTGTGTGCCTGAATATGATGATTGTAATAAAGAGAGAAAGGTGAAGGTATTTTGGTAGTCGATGCTATACGCGCTATTTGCAATCAACTTGAAGATGTGTTTCAATGAATTGCCAATGTGGCGTGCACTTCTAACCTGGCTCACACTTCGTCAAAAGGAATATTATACTCCAAGAAAGATTTATCCAAACGTACAAAAACTCAAGTATCTCTTTAATTGCTTTGTGCTCATCGTGAGATAGAATAGAGTGATGCGCCTGATTCTATATTTGGTAGCCGATTTTAAACCTGCTATTTTCAGCCGAGCTTGAGATGTGCTGCTATGAATTGTCAATGTGGTTTGCACCGTTCACACTTTATCAAATGATAACCGACCATTGCTTTTGTTTATCTAATCAGGTCCTGTCTCACAATATTAATCATTGACATACAAAAAACATGTGTATTTTTCTCATCGTCGCTTTCCCACTTTCTTTCTCTCTTTACCGTTTTTCAAACTGCTGCATAATATTTTACCATCTCTCATCTATCCAATCCTCCTGGAAAAAATTCAGGAAAGAGTCTGATTCTGTTCATACCAAGTACCAACCACCTGTATCTAACAGGCCATCATTCATCAGCTATGCCATGTACGCCACGCACAATGCTGGTCATGCATTAAAACAATTAGCATGGAGTGGTCACTGGGTGAACGCCGCGCCGTGACGATACCGCGGCTCTCTGCCACCGAATTACATCACTGGATATGCGTACCCCATTTCGTGTTCCTAAAGGTGGTATGACTTTTTGAAGGATACAATTTCTAACAAAACGCAATTTTTGTTTAGCTCAACTGAAAATATTAGAAATAGAATACCTCTTTTGTGAGAATTGCACTGACAATAATTGTTTGTTTTATTCGGTCTGTGAGACGCTTAAAAATTGTCTTGAATTCCAGAACTTCATCGTACTTCGCGAAATCTGACGTAATCAACTCATCCGATAATAACAGTATTCCTTTCAAATGCGATTGCATATTATATACCTGTGGAACAGACTCACGGTTATTATGACATATAATACCAGTACAATACGGCACAGTGGATACTTTTAACAAAGATATTTAGATACTTGTGGCCAAGCGCCACTCCGCGACGCCTTGCGTGCGCGCATTGGATCCTGTAAATAGTAATCGCTTGCGCTCTGAGTCTTTTCGATGAGTATATTATCGCATAAATAAACGTCGCTCATAGTACGTAGAAACATATGTGTGATTGACTCATTGAACAGTTTTCCCGTGATGGGGATTTAGAGCGCAAGATATGGATTTAGACGCCACAGATATTGGATATATAGAGAGATGATCAACGCTATCTAGTTTTCTACATCGGTGGTGCTTGAATTACGCTATGTCACATTCCCACACAAATGATGCATGTGGGAATGTTCATCAGTTCGTAGCCAGAAAACTTGTACGTGTACAAATTTAGAGTTTAACGCCAGGTTACAATATTGAATGCTATGATAACATGGATATGGAATGGTTTAATTAAGGGAATCGACATCTCAGTTAATTTCTAACAACTTAAAGTTATGAGTATGATTTACTCTGATCGTTCCAACAGCAACCAAAGACAATGTATGTTTTCAAAGTATTTATTCATAAGTAAACAACAGTCAACATAATTGGTAGGCAGAAACAAAGTTTAGTTCGAAGGTCAGAGAAAAATAATGTTAAATCCTAGCTTATAAGGACATTTTCTGCTACCTTTTCTCTTTGAGCACGTTGCGTATGCGTGTTATATTTTTGTGGGGAAAATAAAATGATAGAATGTTAATTGAACATAAAAGACGCTAATGAATTTTTGTTTGTCATGTTTTTACAAAATACTGTGTTCGTCCGTGTATGCGTGTGTGTGCGTTGGTGTATGTAGTCTATGTACATATATATATGTAAAAGTTCTGTTCGGTGTCGCAAATGGAATATATCGAAAGTGTTTGCACGTGTATGTATGTGTACGTATGTATGTGTGTGTGCGTCTGTGTGTCGGATATACATTTCTTGTGATTTTTCTTCGAATTGATCATGTATATTAAAGGAATCACAGCGTCTAGATGGCCTAATTTTTACAATTAGGCTCTCTACAGAGCGTATCAAAAAAAGCGTTACACTTTTGAACATTTTTTCAAAATTACAATTTTATATATTTAGAAGATTTGTTCCTGTCGATGGATGCCCAATGGTCTCATATATCAAGTGCCACTAACAAAACAAATTTTCGTTCACGCTTGGGCGAACACTGACTGTTTTTGTACAGAGTGTGAAAAATGGCTTGCGCCAATTTGAAAGAAGAGGGACAATTAAACCAGCAGACCGAATAAGTAATCCCATTCAAACAAATTGCTCTTTGCCATGAATTTAAGATTATTTTATGATATTGTAATACTTTTGTGACAATTTTCTATCATAATATAAATTATTTCATTGCTTTATGTATGGGTGTGGTTTTGATGTGTCTGTGCTTTAAAACAGATCTTGAAGTAATTACCCATTATTGATTCTCACCCATGCATAAAACAATGAAATCAGTTAAATTATGATAGAAAATTGCCACAAAAATATTACACAATCATAAAACATTCTTAAATTTATGACAAAGAGCAATTTGTTTGAATTGGAGTACTTATTCGGTCTGTTGGTTTAATTGTCCCTCTTCTTTCAATTTGGCGCAAGCCATTTTTCACACTCTGTACACAAACTGTCAGTGTTCGCCCGAGCGTGAACGAAATTTGTTTTGTTAGTGGCACTTGATAGATGAGACCATTGGGCATCATTCAACATAAAAAAATCTTATAAATATATAAAAATGTAATGTTGACAATTTTTTCAAAAGTGTAACGCTTTTTTTCCTCAAGAAAAGGAATTTGGCAGTCATTTCCCATGAAATCAATCAATTTTGGGGTAATTAATAAATATCTAATTGTCCTGGGAACGCCCCTTTTAAATCGCCAAAATGTGACGTCATCTAAAGAACTTCGCCCCATAGTCTCTGTACACGACACCTCTCTAAATTATCTAGATGACGTAAGCCGATGAATTGTCAATCACATGTCAATCACGCTGCTGATTTTGGACCCTAAATGTGGGCGGGGCGTAAACTGGCTGCTAAGTGAGATTTGGCATCAGAAAATTAGCCTAAAATCACTACTGTGTTTATTTTCATGGAGTTTTTTTCGGCAGACCTAGTTTACAAGTCATCAACTATGGAATAAGTGCCAAAATTCGTTGTATTCTTTAGTTCCTTTAAGTTATTAGCCAACTAGTATGTGTGTGCGCGCGTGAATCCGTGTGTGTGTAAATCTGATGTACATTTCTGGAGGATTTTCTTCGAATTGATCGGTAAAAATCAACGAGTTTTATCACTAAGCCGCCTGTTGACATCCATGGCTGTCAGTGTGACGTCACTGCATGATTGTTGATGTTTATGTATCATGATATCGCATGACAGATCCACGTCTCTCTTAAATAATACTGCTCCCCGTGGCAATACTTGTAACACGAGTAGAGTGTCATTCTGGTTACAGCGAAATCATACATGCCTCGAAGCTATACCACATCATGTAGGAATGCGCGCGGAGATATCGAATTATAAAAATGATAAGCTATGATGTCCGACTGCATTCTAAACATGTCTCTTTTCTTAGAAAATATATAACGTCTATGAAATCTTACTTTAAAATGTTGCATTTATGGTTATTGGATTATATTTACACGAAATATGTATGTACATGTATATTTCTTTCATATCTTATTAATTTAGAATATTATATGTTAAAGGGACTTAGTAACATTGTCCAAATCCTCAAAATAAAATTGTAATTCTATCGGTTCCTTTATACCTTGTTGTATTCGTATTAACAATAAAATCATGGGACAGCTTTCGGTTTTTCAAATTTCCCTTTCATTACAAAGATATGTATGATTGAAGTATTTAGATAAGAAAATCTCCGGGCGAGATTTGCATCCCTGTACAAAGTGAATGCAGTGAGTTGGTGAATATCACCCAATATCACTTTGCATTTTCGCTCATTACTTGGCCATACATTGTCCATTTGACCTGAAATTTTCACACAATACCCTGAGGACATATGAGATAACAACAGTATACATTGCATCAACCATTCATCAGTTTTTGCACATCTCAACAAAGTTACTAGATCCCTTTAAATGTTGTTAAAAGTTATAGCAAATGTTAATTCATACTAAGCATGTTGCTTGTGTGTTTGATTGTAAGCTTGTTTTTGTGTGTGTGTGTGGTTTTACGCGTGTTGTTTGTTTGTTATTTTTCTTTTTTTGTGTGTGTCTGTTTGTTTGTTCGTTTGTTAGTTTGTTAGTTAGTTAGTTTGTTTGTTTGTTTGTTTGTTTGTTGTATGTCTGTGTTGGTTCATTTCCTGTTATTCATTACATGTAAATTGTTTGCGTGTGTTTGATGTGTGTGTGCTGCATGATTGTGTGTGCGCGTGTGTGTGTTTGTGTTTGTGAGAATGTGTATTAGTTTCTTAGTATTATGTGAATCCTTGACGTCTCGCTTCAAGAACGAGATTTAATTATTTCTGCGAAATGATTCCTGTATACAAAATGATGCGTGTCAATACAATGCATCCGACAAAGAAATTGTACCACCATCATTGTATGCATCACAAATATAAAACAATTTATCATACATGTATAACAAACAAACAAATCCAGTAACAAGTTTTTAAATGCGTAATGTAATTCCATGTCTGGAAGTCAACACATATAACCCATTCCCTTTATAGTTCTAAAATCCTCAAAGACTTTGTACAAAGCTCACCAAGTTCCCGTAGGCAATGGGTCAAGATAAAACATGATGGATGATACATGTACAAGGAAAGATGGGTAGAGAATTATATAGGCAAGCATTATTCGATTCCCGCCTTTTTCAGTCACGCATGTATAGACTACAAGGTTAAATAGGAAAGATCCGTATGTAATCGGAGTAGCTCCTACAGGCCACTTTAGGTCCTCCAACCGGGCTCGATATGCGAGGAAAATGAAACCAAAGACGGCGTGATTTGTTTGGACATGGACGCGCGGAGAAAGAAAAAAAAAACTGAAGTCGACAAGAAATATATTGAGGAGTAAAAAGGTGTCAGAGCGTTTTGACAACTTGCTTAGTAAGAAGCTGCATGGAATTCCACATATGAAGAGCTTAATTCCAAAAAGCGCTAAATCTACTTTTCCCACTTTGGAGAAATAGAGATTTCTTTGTCCATCTTTGTTGTACACATGCCGCCTATGAGAATATGAAAATGGAACGTTTTCATATTTTGATTTTGAATGTGTAATCAGTCGTAACATTTGGATTTCTAGATATGTAGCTACCTTGTTGATTCAATATTTATGGAAAGTGGATTGAGCGCCATTTTGGAACTAAGCTCTTCATAATATTGAGGAGTATAGAGGTGTCAGAGCGTTTGACAACTTGCTTGGTAAAGCTGCATGGAATTTCACATATACAAACACACTTCTATATCCCTTTCATCTTTTAATGATTATGTTGCTGTTATTTTGTTTATCCATGCATTGGGAGCATCAGGGGTATTACATTTTTTGTCCAAGAGGCGATTTGTGTTGACTTTTTTTTTTTTTTTTCCACATAATATTTTTTTTTCCTGAAAAGAGGATCATTTGGGCTCATTTTGCCTAAATTTTGGCTGATTTTGGCTGAAAATTAGGCCAAAAATAATTATTATGAGAAATACTTGACACGAATATCGGTGATTATAATGTACATCTATATAAGTGGGAGACTACAACGGCTTTATTTATGTTATAAAGAGACAACTCTGTATAAAGAATACGACAAGAATAAATACTTATTATTTATTAATTTCATTCATGGTTGTCTCCAGTAAAAACTGCTTTCCAACAGAACCATGTAATAAGGTTGTTATCATTTTCGGGCAGCTAGGTAGTAAAGAACCTTTCTTTAGTCTTTATGTGTGTCCAGGACTGTGTGTGTGTGTGTGTGTGTGTGTGTGTGTGTGTGTGTGTGTGTGTGTGTGTGTGTGTGTGTGTGTGTGTGTGTGTGTGTGTGTGTGTGTGTGTGTGTGTGTGTGTGTGTGTGTGTGTGTGTGTGTGTGTGTGTATGTGTGTGTGTGTTTGTGTGTGTGTGTGTGTGAGTGTGTGTGTGTGAGTGTGTGTGCGTGTGTGCGTGTGTGTGTGTGTGTGTGTGTGTGTGTGTGTGTGCTATGTTGTTATGTTGAACCATGTTATGGATAATGGACATGTTAAACCCGTTGCATACTTTTTGAACCTTGGTATGAGAGGTGACAATTTACTTACAATAATTGATATATATCATGCGATTCCAAGGGATTGGAAAATTGATTTAGGTTTGATACAATTTTGTGAGGTAGACTTAATAAATTATAATATTAATTTATATCTTTTGGATAAAAAATTAAGTTTTAAGGATGTACCATCAAGAAAAATATATGATTATTTTATTAGAGAATTGCAAAAGACATATGATTTACAGATAAGAGATGGACAAAATGATTTTAATTTTATAGATAAAGAAATGTATGAATGTTTTTTTTAGACCAAGAATAACATTAATAATTGGGATACAGAGAGAGTTTCAATTTAAGTTACTCCATGGGGCAATTTACACTAAAGATAATTTATTTAGATTTGGATTTGTTGAAGACAACTTGTGTTCGTACTGTAAACGGGAAAGGGAAACATATTCGCATTTATTTTTATTTTGTTTAAATGTAAAATTGACATGGCAAGCTTTGATACAACGTTTGTTAGATGAAATAAAGGACTTAAATTGGCGGGATATATTTGTTGGATTGTCAGGTAATTCAAATAGAATAAAATGTTGCAATACCATAATTTTTATGGTAAAATTTTTTTTTTTTGTATTTAGAAAAGAGGGTGTTCTACCTAATATTGATAAAATACAGAAACTGTTATTGGATTATAAGGCCCAGTAAAAGGGAATAGCAATTAAAATGGGAAAATTAGGACTACATTTACAAAAATGGGAAACGGTAAAATTAGAATAAGATTGAAAGAATGAACTCTTCATATGTGATGTTTCCCCCGTGAGCTTGTAAACAAAATATAAAAAAAGTATTTAAAAAGTATTGATTTAAATATGTATTTTGTAAGCATTATTATTATTATTATTTTTAAAGGATGTGAGCAGATTTCCGGGGTAGGGTTGGGGGGGGGGGGGGGTGAGTGTGTAGGGGGTGGGGAAGGGGGGATGAGAGAAGTAGCGTGTCTTACTTCTTTTTATTTTTTTTTAAATCTCCATTGTGTTTAATTTTTGTGAATTACACTTGATTTGTACACTTGAGATGTAAACTTGTATTTTCAAAAATGTTATTCAATTGTAAATGTTATGATAATAATTTGGAGAAATAAAAAATCATTTTAAAAAAAAAAAAAAGTGTGTGTTTGTGAGTGTGCGTTTTTAAGTTTGTTTGTTTGATTGTATGTTTTCTGGGGGGTTTTTTTTCGTTTGTTTGTTTGTTCTTTATGTTGGTTGGTTGTTTGTTGTCGTTTTTGTTTGTTTGTGGGTTTGTTTGTTTTACCCCGTTAGGTAGAAAACGGGCATGATGCTATTCAGGCAAAGGACCTATACCCACCCGACCCCCAAGACGACGCCCATGCGCCTTTGGCTACGAAGTGACCTTGGAGGATGCGACTCCAACAATTCTTTGTTTGTTCTGGACATGTGATATTGGAGAACTAAACATTCTTGTTTCCGACCCCGTCGTGCGTCAGGATCTGTCCGTCGTAAAATGTCTGCGATTTTGACGTTTGGATGAAAAGTAATATAAATGTATAAACACCTTCGCATAAAAAAAAAGGTTTTCCAAGTATACTATATTTGAATATCTTAAGAAAATGTTTGCCGAAGGAAAGTGAAAGAATACACTCCGAAAATAAACATGTTATTTTCATGACTGTTGCCTGGTTAACTTGGCTCAGAATGATGTCTCCTGAATCGAGTAAAGAAATTTATTGAACGGTATCGATAGGCTCGTCATCGTTATAATTGACGTTTAGATTGGCAGGTAAACTTTATTTCAATTTTTGTTTTTCGCTTTCAAAAATCATAAGCTAGAATAATTTTACATGTTAGGTTTGTTGCCACCATAGTCCTGGCGGATACAGCCCAATGACTTATTCACAAATATTGCTATTTCACACTTTATAATATAGACGCTTCAAACCATTGCAACCAAAGTTATAAAACATTTCCATTTCATTCGATTTGTTTTACGAGATTATTAGTTGCATGCACATTACAGCTAAATAACAGTATTGGGAAACACGCAACACATTTAAATATGCACCTGTATCCCCTACCATGTGAAAGATATTAATGTAAAGACTTTACAAAAAGTGCTTTGAAATGGGCTATTTGGGCAGTAAAACTAAACAAAATCTAGAACCAACGCTTCAATTCAACCAATTATGTACGCTGTGTGCGAAAGCTGCAGCCACGTGGCATGCAAGCTGTTTGTGCGTTAGGCTACAGGTACGCAGCCTGGCGAAGAAGGGTGAACAGGCGGTGAAATTTCAGCCCGATCTTAGCGGCGTGCATGGAACTTTCAACTGATATTTTTGCATTGAATGATGCCAAGGTTCGGATTTTACCACAGTCATATTCCCTTTTGTATACAATTTCAACAATAGGCCTATATTGATTGATTAGTTTGGCCAATATAAATGTAGATGTCGGTAACTTTCCCAGTGTTGATATTTAGCTTTAAAACCTTAGTATTCACATTGAAGTCTTGCATGTGCGTGAATAATAAACATATTATACCCACGCTTCTTAATATATATTTATATATTTACACCATTGACAGTCATGACTGTATTATGTACTTTATTATTGGCATGTACACTTCCGGGGATATCTCTACATGAATGTGCTAGATAATACACCGTTGATTGTTGCTATAGTATACGATCACGACGCGGGCTGAATAAATTCAGCTGCAATAACTGGGGGAAACACGAGACAGACACGTTAACTGTCGGGCGGAGGGTCGGCGGGATGAGGTTAGCGCAATTTAAGACTTCCATAATCGATTCGCACCAGCTGTCACCTAGTGGAGCCTAGCTATTCATTAGACTCGATTAAAGAGAAACTCTGGTAATTGTTGGTACTTTTATTGTTAAGGATCATCATTATTAGATACTCGGGTTATTGGTACGTTTATGTTAAATACGACCATTTGTATTTGATAGTCTGGTATTTCGTATTATTATGATACATAAATTGTTTACGATCGTTTTTATTTGATACTCTAGTAGGAGAAGTGCATGATAAATAATTGTTTACGATCGTTTTCTTATTCGAAACACGGGTTTTATCACTTACTGATAACTAATTGAGCGTTTCTATTGATTTACACTCCACGCAAAAGTACCGTTATCAGTTATTAATTTGCCTTTTATAAATTAGAATGAACATGACTTGTTTTCTGTTAACCACATTAGCCGCGATTAAAGAGCTCCTCGGGTTATTGGTACTTTTATTGTTATATATGACCATTTTTATTTGATACTCCGGTATTCGTAAAATATGATAAATAAATTGTTTACGGTCGTTTTTTTTTTTTATACACGTGGTTTAGCACTTACTGCTTAATACTTGTGTGTTTTTATTGTTAATAACTTCATGCAAATATTTATCTGGTTATTGATACTTTTATTGTTATAGACGATAATTTGTATTTGATACTTTGGTATTAGTATATGATAAATAATTGTTTATGATCGTTTGTATTCGATACACGTGTTTTTTAGCACCTATTATACTGCTAAGTAATTGAGCGGTTTTATTGGTTTAAACACGCAACGGTTATTGGACGTTATCGGGTATTAATTTGGCTTTTTTTTATTTATTAGAATGAACATGAATTGTTTTTGTTAACCACATAAGCTTTTCATTATCGGTACTTTTATTGTTATATACGACCATTTTTATTTGATACTCTGGTATAATTATAATGATACATGATTGTTTACGATCGTTTTTATTTGATACACGCGTTTTAGCACTCACTGCTTAAAGGGGTAGTTTAGTTTTGGTAAGGATGAACTTAAGTAGCCAAAACCTGCACAGTAACATTATAAACTAATAGTTATAACTCCACCATGCTCGAAAGGTATACAAAATTACAAACGACTAAGTAAAAAGCCTGTTATCATTCAAAAAGAGCCATTGAAACACAAGAGGGCGCTTTTTAAAAAGGCATTGGTTTCAACCATTTTTCATACAAAATTATGCATGTGATGTTTTATTGATATAATGATTAAATAGCGAGATCATCAACAACTATATAAAAAACGCTTTTGAAAAATTTTGAAAAAGTGCAAGCATTTTTTTATTTTTTTCTAAAAATCATCTAATTATTTGGGCCCCAAATAATTATAAGAGCAGATAATTATTGATATTTCAGCCGTTTCTGGGTCGATTTTGACCAAATAAATTGTATTCTGCCATTAAAATTGCATGTTCTCTCAAATTCGACACTCAGTTTTTCATTACCTCACAAAAAAATTGTGATCTGCAGCGCCCTCTCTACCAAAACTAAACTACCCCTTTAATAATTGAGCATTTTTATTGGTTTAAGCTCCACGCAAAACTTTGGTATACCGTTATCGGGCGGGCTGGGCATTAAATTGGCTTGTATACAATTAGCATGAACGTGATTTGCTTGCAGTTAACCGCATAACTTATTTGCATAATTAAAATTGAATACTATCATTATTGGACGTTGGCCAGTAACATGTGTATTTATTTGTAAGTAACATATTATTATACATGTAGTAACGTTAATTAATCACATATATAGGTTTTGGGGAAATGAGTGTGATTACCCTTTGATAACCACAATATTTGCTTAATTTGATTTCAAATAGCTATTTATTCATTTATTTATTTATTTATTTATTTATTTATTTATTTTCCGAAACACAAGTAAAAAACAGTGAATACAATATGATTTATGACGTTCTGGTATCCAGATGTGATATGCGTTATTTATGTTATGCTGTTTTCCAACAAAATGTATGTCCATCAGGATAAGAATAAGGGATAGGTTTAGGGTTAGGGTTAGGGTTAGGGTTAGGTTAGGTTAGGGTTAGGTTTAGGGGTAAACATTTAACCCTAACCCTAACTAATTATAGTACCGGTGTAATACCATCACCTACACTCCTCTGTTGTACGATATTGGTTCTAAACAACTTTTCCTTTGCATGGTTTGGGCTCTTAATCGTCACTGATAATGGGATTATGAACGATTGCATTCTAATAAATAATTTCATATTGTCACATTCGGAGAAACTCATGTCATATTCGGAGAAACTCGGTGTCGCATTCGCGCAAAACCATGTCATTGTTAAAAAGGGAAATTTTCTTGCAAAACCGTCTCATATTCGAGCGAAATTGTGTCATTTTCGGACCAAAGCATACGGCGCGTGACGCCACGGTTCGTTTCTCTATAATTATCATTCCTTTGTCTGTTTGTCTGCGGACGATGTATCATTATTATATCATTATTTGTCTTGATCCCTTCACCCCGCCTGCATGGTCGCGCATTTCATATCCCAAAAGCTTTAGACAACAGCAGCTGTCTATAGCAGGATATGAACTAGGCCGATTAAAGGGATAGTTGAGTTCTGGTAAGGAGAGTACAGTTTTAGTGAAACTGATTTTAGTAACCAAAACCTGCATCATTACATTACAAACTAATAGTTATAACTAGAAAGGAACACAAAATTACAAATGACTTAGTAAAGATCATGTTATCATTCAAAAAGAGCCGTTAAAACGTAAGAGGGCGCTCTCTAAACACTCGTCGGTTTCAACCATTTTGAATAAAATATTGTGCATGTGATGCCTTGTTGAAATAGTGATTAGATAGAGAAATAACAAACAACTATTTAAATACCCATTTTGTAACTTTTTGAAAAGAGGAAGCATTTTTTTGAATTTTTAACGGCTGGTTCAAAATTCTCTAATAAACCCGGGGCCCCGGGTTTATTACAAATTGTTATATTTATGGATATTTCAGCCGTTTCTGAACCGATTTTGATCAAACAAAGATGATTTTATTGTTTAAATATTATGCTCTTTCAAATTTTACACTCAGTTTTTCATTACCTCACAAACCAATTAAGTAGTCTAGCGCCCTCTCTACCAAAACTCAACTTTCCCTTTAACACACGTTTGAGACAATAATTATATCACCTGTGATTATGACGTACACATACATTTATATAAAAAGTGGAATACTAATAATAATATCGTTTCTATTTATATACAGTAGCGCCTAAAATTATTGGTATTCGTCCATAAGCACTATACATCATTGCCCCGGTCATCGGACACACACTCGCAATCAATCCGCATTGAAGCCCGGCGCAGACAGAGCCGACTCGACCCGATCCGACTGGTTTTCAGTCAGGCTAAGAGTCAGTTTCGCTCAGTCGGAGCCGATCCAACATGTTGAATCCGCCTCGAATGACCTCCGACTGGCACTTGACTGGAAAAACACGGAGTCCTGAGGCAGCGCATACTGAGTTAATCAGGCTGAAAACCAGTCGGATCGGGTCGAGTCGGCTCTGTCTGCACCGGGTATATACGTGCACTTCATTCTGGCGGACAAGAGGCGCACTCATTTCCAGATCAGATTTTAGTAGCTGGATTGTCTACACATTCTACAAGAGGATTCGAAAAATGATGATAGTAATCGGTGAAAATTGTATCTGAAAAAGAAAAGAAAAAATGTATGTATTTTTGTATAATTTATGTATAAATGAGCGATCCTTTTTAGATTGTGGTCAATTGTAACAACACATTGGAAGGGAAATACCATATATTTGTACATGAGAATTAAACTTATGTTTCATTGTTAGTTGCTAATACTGTAAAAACTTTTCTTGTGCGTGTTTCCAAGAAATATGATTGAATATTTGATGAGTCAAAATCATGTGGGTTTTTTGTTTATAAAATTAAACTTTTAATAGTTTAATTTGTTTAAAAAAAGAAAAGACACTAACTTACAAATATTGTAATGGCTCGGTAAAAATAACGAACGACATTATACGCAATTATTATCAGTGAAGTTCAAACTGTCAGCTTGTATATATTATTATTTCGTAAATACAAAACACATTTCCATTCAAACATCAATGATGACGGGATGGTGTTAATATCATGAACGGATTTAACGCACATGATTCAGTCGATATAGTAGGTTAAAGGGGTGGTACAGTTATAACTCCACCATGCTCGAAAGGTATACAAAATTACAAACGACTAAGTAAAAAGCCCGTTATCATTCAAAAAGAGCCATTAAAACACAGGAGGGCGCTTTCTAAAAAGGCATTGGTTTCAATATTTTTCATACAAAATTATGCATGTGATGTTTTATTGAAATAATGATTAAATAGGGAGATCATCAACAACTATTTAAAAAACTTTTTTTTTAATTTTTGAAAAAGTGCAAGCATTTTTTTTTTTTTTTTTAAATCGTCTAATTATTTGGGCCCCAAATAATTATAAGATCAGATATATTTATTGATATTTCAGCCGTTTCTGGGTCGATTTTGACCAAATAAAGTTTATTCTGCCATTAAAATTGCATGTTCTCTCAAATTCGACACTCAGTTTTTCATTACCTCACAAAAAAAATTGTGATGTGCAGCGCCCTCTCTACCAAAACTAAATTACCCCTTTAAATGGAACTCGTATATGTATGTCACGCATTATGTCACAACGTACAAGTTATAGATTTACGTATACGCTATTGATTCAAGAATGAAAACGAAATTTCCTATATAGTAGATGCATGACAATTGAAAATTAATGTAAAACATTGGCAACAGACACAACACTGACAGATGTTTAAAAGATTGTGACATACATTTCGACAAAGAAAGCACATGGCGTGGTATTACCCCAATTTAAACAAAACAATAGTATAATAAACAGTTTACAAACAATGGTTAACGAAAACATCCTATTCATAAATGTCGGCCATTGAAATAAATACGTCAATGGACCAGGAAAAAATGGTATGACAACGTTATAACTCGGAACATTGCCACAACATTTTTGCATCGAAATTATGAAGCAAATTTTTGCTAATTAGCGGATTAAAAATTATTCAACTTTGTAGGGACCTGCTTTGTTTGTACACGATATCATACGAACCTTAATTTCGAAAGATCATATTATACTGAGATCATTTTACTGGTTTGGTTTTATTTAGACTAAATGACAGTGGACCAAATGGGTAGTGGACCAAATGGCAAGTCACCATTTTACTTTATTTGCTCGTTCGTTGCGCTTCTAGCATGTCTAGTATAAAATAATACTTATTTGGCCACAAATGCAAATCGTGACAAACGATATGAACATTAAAGGGGAAGTTCAGTTTTGGTAAGAGGCCGCTGCACGAAATTTTTTTTTTGTGAGATAATGAAAAACTGAGTGTAAAATTTGAAAGAGCATGCAATTTTAATGGCAGAATAAACTTTATTTGATCAAAATCGGTTCGGAAACGGCTGAAATATCAATAAATATATCCGATCGGAATAAATCTGGGCCCCAGATTTATTCGATGATTTTTTTTATTTTATTAAAAACTGCTTACAGTTTTTCAAAAAATTTAAAAAGAGGTTTTTAAATAGTTGTTGATGATCTCTCTATTTAATCATTATTTCAACAAAACATCACATGCATTATTTTGTATGAAAAATGGTTGAAACCAATGCCTTTTTAGAAAGCGCCCTCTTGTATTTTACTGGCTCTTTTGAATTATAACTGGCTTTTTACTTAGTCGTTTGTAATTGTATATACCTTTCGAGCATGGTGGAGTTATAATTATTATTTCGTTATGCTATTGTGCAGGTTTTGGTTACCAAAGCTCAGCCTTACCAAAACTGTACTACCCCTTTAAGGCTATTATTTTAGCTTACAGTTGTAAAAATTACTGGGAAATTTAGAACAAGGTACAACTTCGACCTCTTTTCAATTATCACTTATAAAGTTGTCATAATTGTATATCAGTCATTCGTGCTATAATATGAGAGGGAAGAAATGCGGATTGAGGAGAATGCATGCCACATTATCCAATCCCATACGAATTGAGGAAAGTACACAAACATATGTCACATTATAGAATAAAATCTAATGGCCTAGTCGCACTATAGTGTATTCCGTTTCCTATCCGACTAAAATGTGGCGAAACGTTTCGTATCTAGTAAGTTTCATGACGTTGCGTTTCACGCGAAACGGAGCCAAATTTAAAGTATCCTACTAGTCCATTCCGAACTTGGTCCGCATCATTTCGTTTCATGTCAACCAGATAGGAAACGGAGGGAGAAACTATGCAGTGGGACTAGGCAATAAGACATAATCCCATTTGATGGCGAATCTAGGACAACATGGACGCACTTATGCCGAAGACATCGAAGACATAATCCCATCCCATCACATAAACGAATCGGGGGGAAAACACATTTAAACATAAGATCAAAATAATTCCTAAGTCATAAACCCATTGCACGCAAATCAGGGAAAACAAAACACATGACATACGTAATGCTTAAAAATATAATCCAATCTCATACGAATCGGAGAAAACCAAAACACATAACATTTAAAGGAGCAATTCCTAAAACATACTAATCACAACCCATACAAATCGGGTAAAACATAATATTATACAACGTCATTACGATCAAGGAGGAGAGCTATTTCAAGGCAAAATGGATCATTATTTCCCTCAACAAATTGGCAACTCCTATTTTTTGTCTACCTTAAAGGACCTAAAGAATACAACGTACTTTGACACTTATTCCATAGTTGATGACTTGAAAAATAGGTCTGCCGAAAAAAAAAATCCATGAAAATAAACACAGTAGTGATTTAAGACTAGTTTTCTGATGCCAAATCTCACTTAGCAGCCAGTTTACGCCCCACCCACAATTAGGGTCCGGAATCGGCAGCGTGATCGACATGTGATTGACAATTCATTGGCTTACGTCATGACATGTCATCTACAGAATTTAGTTCATTAGTCCGTTCTTTAGATGACGTCACCATGGTCACATTTTGGCGATTTAAAAGGGGCGTTCCCAGGACAATTAGTTATGATTGATTTCATGAGAAATGACTGCCAAATTCTTTTTCTTCGGGACAAATTACATACAGAGAGCCGAATTGTGAAAATTAGGCCATCTAGACGCTGTAGTTCCTTTAAATGGAAAATATTTAGTAATGAAAATCTAAGAAAAATATGACGCGGTTTGCTGTAAAGTTGCCAATTTGAACACCTATACCTGTTTTGAAAATATGACAATGCGTTGCCAATTTAAGGATTTTCCTAAATTATAGCGATTTTACGCTCTTATAAAAATCATTAAAAAAAATGAAAGCAGCTACAGTAACAAAATAGGGATAAACATAAAGAAATGTACGCTCTTTCTCCTTGTACACTTCTATACTTTGTTTGCTTTTAGCTCAATTGTAGGACAACCAAACCACAAATATGTGGGACATCGTCCTTGATGTGTTAAAGATTGTCATGTGTCATGAGATATGATATACATGGCGGTCCGAACCTGTATATGAACATTCGTAAGGCTAGTTTGTAGGAGATTTCATAACACTGCATGAGCCAGTGTGTATTTCGCACCGTGCGCAAGGCGTTCGCAAGATGGCACCGCGAGTCTGATTTACCAATCCGAACTACTTTTATCGGCCAATGAAGTGATCGGGTGTTTAGATAACCAAATAAGCGGATATTCGGATTAGTTGCATGGCCTTGTCACGGAGTCAAACAAAAACTAAACACCGCCCTCCTTGACATTTGGATTGAAGTGTGTGCAGGAATGCTGTATAATAATAATAATATACTTGATTTATATAGCGCCTAATATGATTGAATTATATTATGACCCCCGGTCACAGGATACAATGCAAACCAGCACACATTGTGTGCACCATCTCCACTCCCTGGGGAGATCCCTCACATACAAGTACGAATTATAAAATGTTGGTGTCTCGGCCTCTTGCAAACAGGAGTATGAAACCCGCTTTGGTTAATCATAGTTTATCTATGTTATTGATGTAATTATGATTTAATTTGACCAAAAAAATCCCAGTGATCATTTTAATTGTGCTTGTCATTATGTGCTTATATACTCGGCCATAATGTGACATTCATTTAACATGGAATGTTCACACATCATATCAGATCACAAAATACACATTTTGTATATGAACCGTTCGTCAGATTTTGCATAAGGTCTATACTAATAGCTACTAGATCCCTTTGAAGTTTGGAACTATCTAACCTTGCAGTTATTGGTAACCGATTTCTTCCAATATCATCGTCTTATGGTAATAATATTTCATGAAAAATACATTTTCAAGGTATTGAGGTGTTAAAATACCTATTTCATGACCAGGCGCGAAATTATGACTCCAATAGTCATTGATTATCTAATAGAGTTAATAGTAAATAGTTAAGCAATAGGAAAAGTCATTATTTTGTTCATGTTCGAATTGTTAATACATGTTATATGCAAAAGTCTAAAGACCTTACATCTTATTTGATGGAGAAACATGGAACATATTTTCCTCAGTCAAATAAAAGCTGGAATAAGAATATAATGCATATACGGGGTGTGTGTGTTTGTACAGCAGATATGAAGAGCTGAATTCCATGCAAAAGGCACTAAATCCACTCTATTACATTTTGAAGAATAGCGCATTAATCTGTCCAATACTTTGTACACATTTCCGTTGAGATATGAACATTAAATGCTACATATTTCGATTTCGACTCTTCTGCTTAAAAATATGTCTTACAATAGGGTTTATTAGCAACAAACTCGTCATCATTTCACGTAGATATCACAGCGGTTAATTTTATGCAATTTTTACGAAAAGTGGATTTAGCTTCTTTTGGAATTAAATTCTTCATATTTTACAGTAGCGGCTGAGGCAATCGGCATGCAGGCCACTCCAGATCAACCATTTTCTAACATCCGTCCGTGTTTTCCTTGCACTCGAGCCCGGCTCCACGGGGTGTGAAGGGGGTTTACACAGTCGAGTTATCGGCAAACTGGCAAGAGGATTTGGTTACTTCTATCAGGGCTATATCTAGACCCTCGATCGCCTGCAAAAACGCGCCGCATATTATGAAAGTTTAATCAGGATGATGTTCACGTAACATGTTCATCTAACTCCAAAGTCTGCTGATGTTTGTGTGATGTTGGTGATTATATCCGGTGGCGTAGCGAGTGGGTCTCCTGGGCCCGAGCCCCCCTCCCCCTCCCCTCTCTGACCTCCCCCCCCCCCCCCCCCCCTCAGGCCCGTTTGTGTATTGTTGTTGTTGTTGGTGGTTTCTTGTTTTGCCTTTTTGCTTTTTGCTTGTTGCTTAATGCTTGTTAGCCAGTAGTTTTGATTTCGGGTCGTTATATAGATAAATCCAAAACGCTTCCGGTGGCTCATCGATCTGCCCCCTGGACCCGACCCGTAGCGGCCCCTGCTTACACGCTCTCATGTAATAGCTCTGGGGCACCTCCCCCCCCCCCCCCCCCCCCACCCCCACCCCCA